>CM055275.1:70313878-70321209 GCA_029237695.1 Conchocele bisecta
ACATGGACGCAGGTTGATCTGGGGCTATGCTGGTTGCCGGATACACAATCATACTTAAAAGCTTAATTGCATATGACTCAGAGGCGAACAGTGTAAACGGTGAGCGGACTGCGGATGAAGTGGGGCTATGCTGGGTACCCGGTACAAAATATGTAATATCCTTCTCCTAGCGGACATTTTTGTGCATAGACACACTCAGCATTTTATTTATTTGAAATCACCATACAAAAATTCATCACAGCTACTTAATACAGAAAGGGTACAACAAAACGTAGGACAGTAACAGATGACATGAGATCATTGGATTGAAGTAACGCCTACACTGTTCGATATACATCTATTGTTCAACACCATAGTGGTTCCACTTATTAATACAAGTATTGTTTTAATAAGTCAGTAACACATATTTTTATAACACTTATAAGTAGTTAGAACTACACTGATCAGCATATATCATTGTATAGCAAGTTTTACGTATCAATACGTGTGATACATGTACTGTTTTCAATGAAGACCCTAATATGATAGAAACACTGTCCATGTAAATTTGAATGTGTGCAAAGTAGGAACTACACAGATGATATACGTCTCTTTTACTATTTCAAAAGGGAGCCTACATATCAATACATTGGTTGTATATGCTATTCTTAGCAGTACATATGTGAAATATAATTGGTTTTTGTTAAAAAATATATCGAATAAGACATTTGCGCGCCTGCTAGATAAGAACTACACTGATCAGCTTAATACCCGGTTTGATATACATTTTACATCATAGTAGGTCCTACATTGCAAGAGCTATTGACATGTGCATGTACTATTCCTAGTAAATTACAGTGTGTGTACTGATGAACGAGTGAGCAAGCACAACCTGAAGTTATACTTCCACTACCATATATTATGTTTAATATCACAACAACCTGATATCCAACCTGCCCTATCCGAATGTGCATATCGTCCGCAACATAGTCACACGTCATATTCAGTATTTCTCACCTCCTCACCTATCCCACATTTAATACCCCCAACCTGCAAATCGTCGTCCCTCATTTTCAGTCTTTAATACCCCATGACATACATGTATCCTATATATATAATCACAGTAAGATATATATGGCAACAGCAAATTGGGCCAATACACATACAATGCACGCAGTTTTGAAAATATATCAGATCTGTTTCGACAATAAAATATCATGGATATAAAAATATGTAGTTATAATGTCAATTGACTGGGAAATCAGTTTAAACGTAAAACTATTTTTAGTTGGCTGAAATTAAATAAGTTTTCAATACGTTTTCTACAAGAACTCCATTGTACCCAAGAAAATAAAGAAATATGGAAAAGCAGTGGGGTCAAGAAATATTTATTAGTGGAAATAGCTCTAACAGTAAAGGTATTGGAATTTTACTAAATTTAACATAAACGTACGAAATAATAGAACATCAATAAATAATACTAGGAAGATTGCAACTATTAACAATTAAAACTTATGATTCAACTATAACGCTAATAAATATATATGGACCAAATACAGATGACATATATTTGTTCACATCGTTAGAACAACTAGTTATAGAAAATAATAGTGAAACTATAATTTTAGGAGGGGACTTCAACAGTGTACTAAATTTTGAAGTGGATAAGCTAAACGGTGAAAAAGATACAAACAAAAGATGTTCGGAAAAAGAAAAAATAAATTACATTATTAGTAATAATATAAGTTATTGTGATTCTACACAGGCTATATGCTGTAATATTGCCCGTCTGGAGGTATGTTCACCCGAGGCGATAGCACCATATAGCCTGTGTAGAATCACAATAACGTATTTGTCATACCGCAGATCCGTTATTTGGCAGTATAAACATATCTCTTCTTTTGATCTTTGCGTTGTTTTTTTTTCAAGAAGAAAAATAATCCGAGATTCGATTTTCTACCGTCAGTCTTAATATAAAGGCGTAAATGATCATTATGTTTTTTTATTAAACGAAAACAAACTAAATATGGAGTAAGAAATGCATCGAAAACGACTTTATGACAGTTTTTCTTTATATTGTGAATAATTTAATTTATATTCCACTGCTCTATCGATCTGCTCTCCCTTTGGCGCCTCTAGAATAATGCGATTGGTTCCCAAATATTCGCTGTCATAGCTACGCCGAATTTCGTGCGTGGAACCCATAGTTTATGACCTAAATATAGCCGTGTCACGAAGCCAATTGTGTTGAGATTTGAAAACACTAAACGGGACAGTTTGTGGCATTTTTCGCTCATATTTTGATGAGCGAAGAATATATGATCAATTCGCGGTTTTATTGTGCTAAGTGAGGAATACAATTCGCTATCGGTAGACGCTTGCAAATGTGTCTTCATTGGAAACGAGGCGCCGGAGGGGAATCGCAATTCCAGTATGTCTGACGGCCTTGGCAGATTATATAATATATATGACCAGGCAAGCTAGCCAATCAAAAGCCGAGAAACCAATCTGCGGAATGACAATGATTTATATGATATATTCAGGCTAAGATATCCAGACACAAAACGGTTCACTTGACATTCAAATCACAGACCACGAATGTTTTGCAGATTAGATTATTTTATAATAACATCTAATTTATTAAACACGGTTACGAACTGTGATATAATACCAGGATTCCTATCTGATAATTCCGTAATTACATTAAGTTTAAATTTACCTGAAACAGCTAGAGGACCTGGCTATATTAAACTGAACAATAGCATATTATTACAAACCGAGTTTAAGAAACAAATAAAAAACGCAATCCAAGAAACAACCATAAATATGCCGGATGAAACCCCAATACTTTGTGGGAGTTAATAAAAGGTTCAGTACGTAATGAATCAATTAAATAGAAACACGTAATTGAAAATCCAACCAACGAAGATATAGCAGATAACACAAGAAAAGAAAAAAATAAGCTTGAAAATATAATTGAAAAAAAAACCACAAAAGGCCTGCTCCTCAGATCAAAAGCTGAATGGGTGGAGGGCGCTGAACAATATTTCTCTAATTTAGAAAAAAACGATCAGAAGAACGCACAATTAAACAACTAAAAATAAAAAACAACATGGAAACAAATTATTTTAATATTGTAAATGAAGTGAAGCTATATTATGAAGGTATTTATAGCGAAGATAAAACGATAGATAATGAAGATAGTAGTTTTCTTAATTCAAGAGAGCAAAAGCTAAATGCAAATGAAAAACAATCATGTGAGGGTCTCATAAACGATCACGAATGTCAATCAGCTATAAACGAAATGAAAAATGTGAAGAGTCCTGGTTTAGACGGTTTAACTACTGAGTTATATAAGCTTTACTGGAGTGATATAAAACAATATTACACAGACTCACTTAATTATTCTTTGGAAAATGGATAATTGACTGAATTACAAAAGCAAGGAATAATTACTTTATTACCAAACAAGGATAAAAATATGCTTTACATTGACAATTGGAGACCAATTTCACTTTTACATGTAGATTACAAAATTTGCACAAAATTAATAGCCAAGTACTAAATTCACTAATTAATGTCTATCAGACTGGATTCATAAAAGGCCGTTATATTGGAGAAAATGTACGAACACTCATGGAATTAATAGATGAAGCGAATGAAAAAAATAAATCTGAACTTATATGTTTCGGTGATTTTCAAAAATCATTTGACAGCTTAAATCATAAATTTATAATTAAATGCTTAAATCATCTTAACTCCCGGGAATCACTTATTCAATGTGTCTCTTTATTCTACAAAGACGCAAAAAGCTGTCTCTAATAATGGTCATGTATCAGATTATTTCAAAATTAAAAATGGAGTAAGACAGGGCTGTCCATTATCTGCTTACATTTGTATTTTATGTATTGAACTTGTGTCACGAAAAATAAACAGCAATGAAAACATAAAAGGTCAATTTATTGGTGGTAACGATATAAAACAAACATTATTCGCAGACTACTCAAGTTTTACACTTGATGGTTCAGAAAAATATTTCAAGGAATTGATTAAAACTTTGGAACATTTTATTTTGCCAACATTTCAGGTTTAACATTAAATAAAGGAAAATGTACTATCTTAAAATTAGGAATAAGTAGAAATAACTCGAATAAATGGTACAACAACAATGTATATACCTGGTCAAATGACCAAGCCTCTACACTAGGTATAATATTTACAAACGATAAAACGAAACTGCATGTATTAAATCTAATGCCCAAAATTAAGTCATTCCAAAACTGTCTACATAGCTGGAAAAATGGAATTTAACATTGATTGGAAAGATAACTGTACCAAAAACCTCTGCATCTCCCAAACTTGTACATCCGCTAACAGTACCAGAAAATCCGCCAGATGAAATAATCACGGAAATTAATAATTGCATGTATCAATTTCTTTGGGACGGCAAACCAGATAAGATATCAAGGAAAGTAATCATCCAGAACTATGAAAATTGTGGACTTAAAATGATAAATATTCATGCATTTATAAATTAATGAAAAACCTCGTGGATAAAAAGACTAAAAAGTACACAAAATCAGTGGAAATCAGCTTATAATAACGAACTAAATAATCATGGTGGTGACTTAGTGTTTAAAAGCAATTTTAATTAATGTGATGCAAAACATATAATCAACAAGTATACATTTGTAAGCCCTATTTTTATTATCTCATGGAGTTAAATTAATCTTAAACAAACATGCCCTCTAATTTCCAACGAAATTTTATGGCACAATACAAACATAAAACTCAACAATAACAATACCATATTCTATAAAGATTGGTATAATAAAGGTATACTATATATTAAAAACATATATGACTACTGAATAAATTACTTCTATAAATTCCATGATTTAAAAAACTTATATAATCTACCTAATGGAGATTTTCTGCGGTTCTACTCATTGATAGGTAATATTACAAATGATAGGAAAGAAAAACTTAAAACAGAACCTATAAACACTGACCCACCAGAGTATCTAATTTCGAAAATCATATTAGCTGAAAACCCCAATAAAATATTATACAATATACAGATAAAATCGATGAGATTAAACACATTAAAACACGTTGAAAAATGGGAAAAATGGGAAAGTGAATTGAACGTTCAGAAATGGTACAACAAAACGTAGGACAGTAACACAACGTCTGCAGACACTTCTTGTCCGGAGCATAACTCAAACATCAATTGGAATATTTTCATGAAACTTCAAACATGCATAGACCACGACCCGAAGTTGTGTCGCGCACAAGAATGACAACTCTTGCATAGCTAATGTTTGAGTTATCTCCCTTTTTTGTTTCGCGATCTGATTGAGCATAACGCGACTACCCATTGGAATACTTTGATGAAACGTCACACATGCATAGACCACGACCCGAAGTTGTGTGGCTCACAAGAATAACAACTATTGCGTAGCTAATTTTTGAGTTATGTTCCTTTTTTGTTTCGCGCACTCTACAAACTGGACAATAATGCATGAAAACCCGTTTTCTCGTGTGCTCTGTAAACCTTACATGTAGAGAGAACAATAGCCTTCTCCGGTTGAACAATAGTGACTGGGAGAACCATTCACCTGTCCATGTGCTAGCATGTGCAAATGTCCAGACTGACCACTAACTGACCACTAACTTATTACAGATAATTTATACAGGTAAATTACTATATTAAATTTCCGTCAACTGTGTTGAAAATATTGTGGCAATACCTGTGCATATATATGTAGATACATATAGGACTTTTAAAAACAATTCTGGTCTCCAGTAGCGAGCATTATTATTTTTAAGTTTTAAACTTTATTTTTATTTTTCCATTTTTTTTTCCATTTTTTTTTCAAGTTCATTTTTCATATAATCTGATATTCTATGGCTCACTAGTCAATAATTGTATAATATGTTGGGGCCAGTGAAATTTGCTTTCGGGCCCAGGCTCGAGGTCAAGGCGGGACAAGGCGGGTCAAGGCGAGGCATTTGATTCCGCGGAATTATTGTTTACTTATCTCCCTTTGTTGTTTCATGCACCGATTTCGTGTCCTGAGCATAACTCGAACACCATTTGGAATATTTTCATCAAACCTCACACATGCATAGACCACGACCCAAAGGTTTGTCGCGCGCAAGAATGACAACTCTTGCATCGTTAATATTTTTACTTATCTCCCTTTGTTGTTTCATGCACTGAGTTCGTGTCCGGAGCTTAACTCGAACACCCTTTGGAATATTTTTTATTAAACTTCAAACATGCATAGAAGACGACCCAAAGGTGTGTCGCACGCAAAAATGACAACTCTTGCGGCATTGATTTCTTAGTTATCTCCCTTTGTTGTTTCGTGCACTGATTTCGTGTCCGAAGCATTACTCGAACACCCTTTGGAATATGTTCATGAAACATCACACATGCATAGACCACGACCCTAAAGGTGTGTCACGCAATAATGACAACTCTTGCATCTCTAATTTTTTAGTTATCTCCCGTTCTTTTTCCGCGCACTGATTTTGTCTCCGGAGCATAACTCGAACACCCTTTTTTCTTGTGTATCTGGGGAGGGGGATACACATGCGTTTGTCGACAAGCGTCCATTTCAAGTTTTTTATTCAAATGCAAGATAAAACCATGCAACTTGTGTGAATTTTGCCATATGTCAGTGGACTCTAATAAACACATGTTTTGGGAATGTTTAATCATTGAATCATTTTGGACGGATATAAATCAACTGATAAAATAAAAGTACTGGGATATAACATGAATTTAACTTACGAATACATCTCATTTTGCAATATTAAGATTTTATAAAAACAGAAACATATGTTAATTAGTTTCATTATTATCTTAGCAAAATATTTTATTTTTAAATGAAAATGTTCTTCAACAATACCTACTTTAAACTCATTTAATCTCTGCCTTCTACAAACAATTTCAATTGAAGAAACAATAGCAATTATGAAAAACAAACATGAACAGTTTAAGTTTAATGGAATGGAAGGAAGAAAAAGAGATAAATAACATAGTGCATATTATAATGAGGTTGCCTAATATTACCTTACTGTTTTTTCTTCCACAGTGATCATATTAAGCCCATAACTGCCCTATAATATACCCCTATGCCAATATATATATATATATGTACGTGTACGTGTATGTATGTATATGTGCATATAAAAGTATATATATGTATGTATGTGTGTGTATATATATGTGTATATATGTGTGTATGTGTGTGTTTGTATATGTACATACATACATACATATATACATATAATACCCTAAACTATACTATCATAAACTCATTGTTGCCCTCATAGATAGA
>CM055275.1:70321709-70429209 GCA_029237695.1 Conchocele bisecta
AATACCAATTGTCAGCAGCCTGAAAATATATTTCTGATTATAAATACAACATTATTTTCTGTAACACTTTTTAGCTCGCCTAAGCATAAGACTGAACCCGAGCCATTGTTATCATTTTTCGTCCGTCGTCATCCGTTCGTCCGTCAGACCGTCCACAATTTAAAACGTCTTTTTCTCGCGAAACATTGAGCCAATGTTGGCCAAACTTCACATGGATGATCTATGAGTGGGGGCACGTCAGATTTGTAAAATTGTAGGTCGTCGCTTAATCCAAAATGGCCGCCTTTGAAAAATAAGACAAATTCTTGAAAATCTTCTCATGCACCGCTGGGCCAGTTTCAATGAAACTTGGCAGGATTGATGATGGTCAATGCTGTTTCAGATGTGTAAGAATGGTGGCCCCGGGGTCAAAACTGGGCGAGCTCAAATAGTTGTATGGTCAAATAGCACATTTGACCGAATATGGTCATGTCATATATCAAATATCGAAGGTACCGACAAGACGATCACTCGGGAGTATTTTTTGTCGAAATCAGATGATTACGTCATCCAAGATGGACGTCGAAAGGTCAAAAGGTCATCCATTTATTAGAGATTTCTATCGTCTTCTTCTCGTGAACCGCCGGGCCAATGTTGGTCAAATTTCAAAGGGATGATCTATGTGCGGGGGCATTTCGGATTCGTAAATTTGTAGGTCGTCGCCCAATCCAAGACGGCCTCCGTGGAAAAGTAGGTCATATTCTACTTGTCACGAACTGTCAGACAGAGTGAAACGTAACATCACAGGAATGATCGACAGGCAATGCCCTTTCAGATTTGTAAAAATGATGCAGGGTAAAACATTGGCGTGACATAAGTTATCAACTAGGTGTCAAATTTACATTTGACAGAATATGGTCATGTCATTTATCAAATCGAAGGTATCGAGGATACGATTACTCTGGATATTTCTTTGTCGAAATCGGGTGAGTATGTCATCCAAGTTGGCTGACGAAATGTCAAAAGGTTTTCCTTTAATTAGAGTTCAAAAGTCTTCTTCCTCGTGAACCGCCTGACCAATGTTGGTCAAACTTAACAGGGGTGATCTATGGGTGGGGGCGTGTCAGATTTGTAAATGAGGAGGTCGTCGCCTAATGGCATACAGCTGCCATGGAGAAATAGGTCAAATTATTAAAAAATCTTCTGCTTACGAACCACCAGAAAGATTTCAAGAGTCAATGCTCGTTCAGATTTGTAAAAATGATGACCCAGGTGTCGAAAATGGAAGGGGCCCGGGGGATTAACCAGAGGTCTTACTTAACATTTGACCGAATATGATCATCTCATATATCCAATATCAAAGGTATTGAGGATACAATCATTTTGGATGAAATCAGATGATTAGGTCATCCAAGATGTCCGCAGAAAGGTCAGAAGGTCATCATTTAATTAGAGAGTTCAAACGTCTTCTTCTCGTGAACAGCTTGGAAAATGTTGGTCAAACTTCACAGGCATGATCTATGGGTGGGGGCATGTCACATTTGTAAATTTGGAAGCTGTCGCTTAATCAAAGATGGCTGTCCTGGAAATGTAGGTTAATTTCTTAAAAATCTTCTTCTCACAAACCACCAGACATATTTCAATGAAACTCGATCGACGCTGGCCAAACTTCATAGTTATCATCCAGTGGTGAAGAATTTTCATATTTGTTTAAATGGAAGTCATCTCCCTATCTAAGATTGCCGCCATAGAAAAGTATGTGAAATTCTTAAAAACTCACACACTGCCAAATAATTTAAACAAAACTTGACAGGAATAATCCATAGTCAATGTTCTTTCAGATTTGTTAAAGTGATGACCCCGGGATCAAAAATGGACGGGTCAATTAGTGGTCAAATTTAACATTTTACCATATGTGGTAATGTTGTATATAAAATCCAAGTATTGAGGAGACGATCGCTCTGAAGCAGTTCTTATCGAAATCGGATGCTTACGTCATCCCAGATGGCTGCCAAAAGGTCATACCGGTATCTAACCACCGTGAGTCACTATCAGTAAAATAAATATTACTAAATGATAATATTTGTATAGCGATCACTCGTAATTTGTAAAACTGGTTGAATGGTGACACAATTATACACTTATTCAATTTCTATAAATAACATTTTGTGCCTGCTGTGTGGGCATGTACCTTTAACACTCTGAATCTACATTGTGAAATCTAAAATGGATGCCATTTCGCGTTCAGTAGAAACTACTTCCTTGATAAAGGTCTTGTGACGAAACGTCGGAACAGTGGGCTCCTAGTGTCTGCTGTTGATTGTTGAACATATTTATTTTCAGCTTCGTACCAATTCTTGGAAGCTGACATACAAATGCAGGAGCATGCAAAGATATATAAAAAGGAGAGCGCAAACATCTTCAACAAAGCACCGAATAACCAGCTTGACGAAGACAAAGACAAACGGAACGTTGACGTAGCACTGGAGGATGTTAAGACCTCGAATATTCTCCGGGAGTCGGAAGAGATGGGGGAGGCTGCGGGGATATCGTCTATGCTCAACACCGGACAGACCGTCCGACTCTGACAGGTCTAATACACGCACAGAAGAGCTAATACTGAAATGAAATAAATATTTCTATATTGATTGCAAAAAGATATGATAATGTCTATAAATGTGGCTGTGACTGGAGAAATGGGGCTTATGGGATTTGTGACCAGTGTAGCTATTGATAAAATAGCACACTGCTGTAAGCTGATAGTGATCAATATTGCTTGTTAGAATCATTAAAGGGGTTTCATTGATGTGATGATAAACAGTGCAGATCTTGATCAGACCGAGCGGATGCACAAGCTGAACTTGATCTACACTGGTCACAAAACATATAAGCCCCGTTTCTCCAGTCACAGCCACATATGATGTTGTAAGTTGACGAAAATTTAAAATCACACTCGTGTCGATATTGATTGCCGAAAGATATGATAATTTCCGAAATTATGTAAGGTTGCGAACATTTCAGAGCACATTTGTGTCGATATTGTTTGCGAAACGATGCAATAATTCTAGTAAAATAACAGTTTTTAATGAATAACATTTTTTGTTTACAGTGATTTCTGTACCATTACATTAGACGGATGGAAACAGACATTTCCTTTCTCAAACATTTTAGAAATGCTGTAGTATCACGAAAACTTTTATCATGAACATATTTGTACTGATTAACAAAAATGGAAACATGAATGGGATCTTGCAACCCTGGATATCCTATATTGAATTGTTCACGATATATTTTGGACACTTCCATTAGTGACAAAATGTGGATTTATTAGAGGTAAGTATGCTGCACAAATTATGCTGCAGATATTGATGATACGGATCATCTGGATATACAGCGTGTGCACATGTTGGCTTTATTGCCTGTGGGATTGAAAGGGTTAATTGTGCTTGTATAGTTAGTATAGCAAGCCGACAAAAATACTCGAAATTCCTGCATGTTTCCCAGCCTCATATGTGGCTGTGACTGGAGAAATGGTGCTTAGCGGATCGTAACCAAATTCGCTATACATGTGTATTACGGCACGACGAAGAAGCCTAAATATTTTCACTTGATGGCCATTTTTAATTTTCACACTTTGTATCCTTCTCCACGCAATAACCCGAGTTCTACTTGACTCATTGAAACAAAATTCGGGATACATGTTTATAACGGCAAGCTGAAGAAGTATATCATTGTTGAAAAATTTCCGATAACTTATCTCCCCGTGGTGGCCATTTTTAATTGTCTTACTCTGGCTCCTTGTCCCCGCAATAACTCAAGTTCTATTGTTGGTTTTCAGTGAGTTGTCTCCCCTTGTTGACTGGCCTTGCCTCAATGGGCGTATATTGTAACCTTTTGCACACTTGCTAACTTAGCCATTTATCCAACATTTTCGTTGTATGCAATTCTATAAATTTCTACTTTACACATCTCTACCTAAATTAATATACCTGTTTATCACAACCTGGGGAAGAAATTATGCTAAGATTTTTTAGTTCACTTTAAGTATTCTTGCCTTGGTGAGAGCTTCACATTTCTGCATCTTCGCTGTCTGGCCATCGTCGACAGACGTATTTGGTAACTTACGGCACTCTTGTTCCATAGTTGGTAATTTGCTGCACTTATGACTTATGGCATATTGAAACTGAGCGGTTTTGTGGTATTTGACTCTGTCTTTACATCTGTCTTTTAGTCACATATTTGTTTGATTATACATGTATCTCCAAACATAGCATTATAATGCTACGTTTATTTGAAATAAGTTGATACCCCTGTATTGACGTGTATGGTATATGGTTCTGCAGTTAGTCTGCTTTCTGTCTCGCCTACCTTCGGCCCGGACATCCTTATATGCATGACAAACTTTAACAATGGCAAACAAAGCTTCTTACAATTTTAGCTGACGATTCTCAGTAGAGTGGTTGGGCATGCAAATAAAATTCACAGCTTGTATTGTGGCTCTATAATTTAGCACCGGTTGACGTAACGGACCAAGGACTATAAATTCATTAAATATACATACAGCGGGGTCACTGTGTAAGTGCAGTATTTGCACGCACGCGTGTCGTGTGCGTCTCGTACCGTGTTTTTAATGAGGACACCAAGATTGTGTCGTTTGTATCCCATTGGATGCAACAGTCGCACATGCCTTCCTCTAATGGTTCTCTATCATGCCGTGCAAAATCCACGACCGACCATCAAACCCCCGCTAACCCCTTGGTCAAGGTCACAACCTTAGTACTTTCTCAAACGTAAGATTGGGGAAAACTTGTTTTAATTTATGTTTCCTTTCACCGCTCTTCTTGATATTTGACACATCTCTTGCTCTAATGTTTCTCTATCATGCCCTGCCAAATCCACGACCATCAAGCCCCCGGTAACCCCTAGGTCAAGGTCACAACCTTAGTACTTTGTCAAACGTAACATTGGGGAAAATTTGCTTTAATTTATGTTTCCTTTCACCGCTCTTCTTGATATTGCACACGTCTCTTGCTCTAATGGTTCTATATCATGCCCTGACAAATCCATGACCCTGAGACCCCCGATAACCCGAAGGTCAAGGTCACAATCATAGCGCTTTCGCAAACTAAACATTGGGGGAAATTTATTGTAATTTATGTTTCCTTTCACACAGCTTCTTGATATTTTGCTAAACTAAAGCAATATCAGGTGCGCTTCGTTGTCAGAACTGACAACTTTTGTTCAATAAGGTATGAACCGCTTCACCGATTTTGATAATATTTGGCGACAATGGGTGTCCAGGAATGGTGCTTTGCATTGCATATGACCCACGTCCGACCGCCCTAGATTAAGGCCACTGTGGACGTATTTTCACCTTGTTTGCATTGCAAATGCGATACAAAACATTTGTTTATTCAATAACTTATAAACCGCTTTCCCGCTTTTGATAATATTTGGCCACAATGTGTGCATATGGATGGTGCGTTGTTTTGCATACGACCCACATCCGACTGCCCAAGGTCAAGGTCACTAAGGAATTGTGTTCTCCTTGTTTCTAAGGCAAACGTGTTAAAGGTACATGACCATTCAAAAGAAATTAAATACGTGTATAACAGTGTTACTATTCAACCAGTACTAAATATTACGAGTGCCCTCTATACAGATTTAATCACTTAATAATAATTTGTTTACTGATAGTGACGCACGGTGGTACATGTACCAGGCTATTTTCATATGCAAATGAGGCATGCTATTTTTTAATTATTTATACTAATTGCACATCAAACAATAAGTACAGAGAACAAATGGTAATGTCAATTAACATTTTAATCATATCAGTGTGGAAATTAATATCTGATATAAAATGTATAATAATGTCAATCAATACGTGGGGCAATGGTGAATGAATGTTTACTTTGCCAGAAAATGTCTCGGATGATGTCTCTGATATAACACTTTCGTTCCTACTGAGTGAGCATGTACATTTAAAGTATGTTGTAAAGTCGTTGTAATAACAATTTCCTTGTTTTCATAAACATGATAAAGCCAACATGTGCAAACACTGTATATCCAGAAGATGAGCAGGTGTGTAGCGAAACATCTCATCAGGATCTGCAGCATTTCTCAGTATTGTTAAATTCGCAATCATGAAATAGTTCAAACATTAACCCTTAGACCGCTGCACACAACAATTGTCGTCTGCTGTTGCTTTTATATCTTGCCTTATTTCTCAATAAAAACATGTTTTTACAGCACTTGAGAATGATTTCCAAAGGAAATGATTCCGAAGTGCTGTCAAAGCATGTTGTAAATTAGTCTAATGTGCTGTCAAAGCTTGCTTTGATGATACAAATGGAAAATATAAAATGAACAGCAGACGACAAAAACATTAAGATAGCGGTGTAAGGGTTAACATGGCAAAGCCAATGTTGGATATTTAGTGGTGAAAGTCAGAAAAGGGGTAATTGTATGCAAATTCTTAGACTTTTCATAACCCTAAATTTTCGGACACAATTTACTTTGGGAAACACCTATTAAATAGGGGTTTCCCAAACTAAATTGTATCCAAATACATTGTTATTTTGATTAACCCAGTACTGCCATACTAACCCTAAATATTGGCATGCTCACTGTTGTGGGGAAACCATACATGTTTATGTGTTTCCCCAACTGAATGGGGAATTCGTTTTGTCCGAATATGTAGGGTTATTACAGAAAAGTGTCTACAGAGTTTCTACAAATTGTGCAGATCATGATTAAACTCATTATGAGTTTGCAACACTGTTTGCAACATTAGGATCTTTGGTCTTGAATGCATTTGATAAATATTGTGTCCACGTTCTTTTTCTTCATTTAGTGAAATTAAAACCACAATCTCCCTAATGTACCAATTATGTGATGTACTCAGGGCCAATGGTTATTTCGTCGTGAAACCAGCTCTCCAGTAGGAAAAACGATACATAGGACCTCCAGCAGAATGAAACATTTGGACGCCTCAACCAATCCTGCTGGCTACGAAACACTGCTGTCACCTCAACGGCCATCGCATTCACGTCCGTATACCAACTTACATGATGATCAGGATATTGATCAAGGTTCGGCTGAACGCGGTCAAAATTGCGTGATAGACCTGAACACGCGAACATAGCCTCGCTTATGACCAATCTAGTTATTTGTGGAGCCAATGATTTGAACTAGCATTGTGACATAATTGTTAATACCAATACAGTACAGCGGACTCAATTAATTACAATGGACATTCCGAGGACATATTTATGATACTTTTAGGTAGAAATAAAAGAAAATGTAATGAACTGTTTTCTGCTATTTTTGAAACTTTCTAAGCTGTGTATCAATCACTATGTTTGGCATCGCAATATAGATGAATTATATATTTTCAACATGACGTACCGTAATAACCCTAAATAAGTGGACACCATTTATTTGGGGAAACATATACAAATATATGGTTCCCCCCACAAAAGTGAACGTGTCACTATTTACTGTTAGTGTATCAATACTGGTTTAATGACAATAACAATATATTTGGATACAATTTGTTTTGGGATAATACCTATTTAATAGGGTTTCCAAAAGCAATTTGTATCCGAATATTTAGGGTTAATACGGTAGTAAATCTAGTTTGTTAATTCACAGGTATCAAACGTAACCAACATTGTTTGCTATATTTGCTATATGAAAGTATATGTTGTTACCCACTCATTTGAACCGAGAGAGTTCAACTGAGTGGTAACAACATATACTTTTGATGATAAATAATAACATAATCATTTTGTTCTACTAGGAAAATACATTTTTGTCTTTGACATTGAACTGGTTAAATACAAATGTATCATTAATGTTAATGTTTATGTGTCAATATATCTACATGTACATGTAATTGTTTGCTATGCATGTGTTCCATACCATCTGTCTTATTATCTGTCGCCTTATATTCCATGTATTGCCACTAACAATTCCCGACCATGTTTACTCCAGTATATAACCATTTCAAGAATTAACCCTTTCTTCCCTTACGCTTACATGCATACTGTATTCTCTATAAAGTAACAAAAATATCGTCTTGAGTGCATATGTGTCGGAATCACAGTGGATCATCTCTAAATCCGACACCTTTGGGATAGAGGTTCCACTGTGCATTTATTTACAACACATCTAAACAGGTACGAATGCAAGAGTGGAATGATCGCATGAAACATGTTTATATGCCGTACGCGCAAGGGGTAAGCTAAAGCACCGTGTGGGCACTGTGTATGTTGTTTTATTGGGCACACGGGCGCATCTTTAGTCGGGAGAGACAAATAAATGATTAGCTCAGGTCTTTGTAGAACTACCTTATTGCATCTGAAATATTTATTTGTGGCTGTGAATCGAGAGATTTGGCGTATTGCCTTTTCAATCAGGATTGACCCAGATCAGCCTGCGCTTCAGCACTGCATGATCACGGTCTACACTGTTTCCTGCTGAGACATTGCAAATCATGTTCTGCCTCTAACAAACGATATAGAAACTTATTTAGCTGTGATGTGTGTGATACGGTTGATTGTCTCAAAGCCGAGAATTAGTACGGTAAATTAAAATTACGATGTCATGTGAGGACTCATATTTTTCAATAATTCATTTTTGCATTTGCTTACACAAATCTCCTTACACCTTTAACATTCATCTACAATGGTGAATCATAAACCATTGCTCAAGTAGAAAATAACTGAGCAAATCACTAACTGGTATATGAACAACTCTGCTACAAATATGGTTACAAATCCGAAGCTATTTTGGGAACAAATCTGTAACTATTTTGGGAACAATTTTGTAGAATAGCAAAAATTTACTTTGGCCAACAAAATAATAATGATACTGCTAGTACATGAATAACTGCTGCACATGTAGACACGTTGGCAAATGAAGAACAGACTAGATAAATTTTCAACAATTAATACAACCTATCAATGATATACTAAATATCGGCTATTGATCAGTGATATAATGAATCGTGATATGACTTCAAAGATATACACTGTATACAATCAATGTATCTATATGTGCAGGGAACCCAGTATACTTCATGTTGCATTACTAAACCTATGTCTATCTCTTTGCATATATATGAACATATCTGACCATAACAAATGCGTAGCAATACAATAATTTCACTTTGATATCAAATCATGTTGTACTCTGAAAAGGCTTGTATTTATAGACACATTCATTATTGCAGTAAATTGCTATTCATATTGCTAACCAGTGTATCACAGGTCAATGTCATAAAACAATGGTAAATAACTAGCGCTGTATTTGGTTACAAACTGAATATAGGCGTGTTTCCCGCCTTCAGTGAATGCATATATATTTTCAATGTATGCCTCATGTAATATACATTTGATGTGTAAGGCTTGCATCTATGGACACATTAACCAGTGCGGCAGATTACTAGCAAAGTATAAACAATCAGATTGTACTTCCTTGTAACTACAATGTAACCAGTGCCATATCATGTTGCAAGACACATACAGCACATAATAAAGGTACCCATAACTGCAAAACGTTCACATCTCTCTTGTTATAGTATGTATATGTATATGTATGTGTGAATGTAACACAATAAATAAACAGAAGACAGAAACTTGAGTCTAGTTCCATGTCGATGTCGGTCCCTCCTGTCGTATGGTCTGTCACGGTGCTGTCTTCTGTCTTCTCTCGATCTGTAATCATTAGCTCTGTCTTCTCTCGCCCTCTCTTCCCTCGCTGTGTATTCTCTCTCACTGTCTTCCCTCGCTCTGTCTTCTCTTCTCTCGTCTGTGTGTCTCATGTTCTCCTTGTCCTGTTTAAAGGTACTTGATATCCCGTGTAAGGTGTCCTATTTCGGTAATTAGGCTGTCCATTGCCCATCCCATTGTCTTGCAATTCCTTGAAACAATACCCACTTGACCATGGTATATAGTTCTCTAAGAACTCCGTACTTGACCTTGTCGTTACCCCACGACATGTTGCTTCAATATGTATCTTTGCATTATTTGAGTACATACGAATGTCCCTCACAATTGCTACTGTCCAACAGTATAATATTCATATTATTCCACTTAGTACCACTGTCCCTCAGCGAATAATTTGTGTTTGTCCCTTCTCTTTAGAACTGTTGTCTGGCTACACATTTAGTATTTAATACAGGCCTGAAAACTAACACGGGAACGCGGACAGTCTATCCAGATGCCCTAACCAACAATATTGCAATTGCCCAAATGTAGACACAGAAGAGGTTCTCAAATGTGGGCCATGCAATAAATGTTTGAAAAAGGCAGAACAAATGAAGTGTAGTCTACCAAACATCAGGCCGAAGAATGAACAAATTCATCTGAACATACATCAAGAAAAATACAATACTCGCACATGAATAACGGAATACTGAACGGAATGAAAAACATGCTGACAAAAGGTGTTGAAATTTAATATTTACAAATATTAAACCTACTTATATTCAAAAGCAGCATACAACACGTATAAACGGATTGACATATTCCTGATATCGATAACACTGGCAACGTGGATGAAGACGCAGTAGGCGCCATATAGTTTAACGTTTTCGTCAGCATGGTCAGGAATAGAACCAATTAGAATGATTATACACTGTGGGACAGTGGTACTTATTTGACTGAACACCATTATAAAATGTGGGACAATGGTATGGATTGAAATAAAGATAATAATAAGTATGCATTTTGGACAGTGTTACCAAAGGGACAAAAACAAATTATACACTGTGGGACAGTGTTACTCAGTGGAATAATATTAATATTATACCGTGGGACAGTAGTAATTGTGAGGGACATGCGTATTTACTCAAATAAGACAAAGAGACATATTGAAGCAACATGTCGTGGGGTAACGACAAGGTCCAGTACGGAGTTCGTAGAGATCTATATAACATGGTCAAGTGGGTATTGTTTAAAGGAATTGCAAGAAATGCAGAGATCAGATCCAGATATTCAACGCGTCGTTGAATGTGTTGAATTTGGAAAATGTCCTGATGTAAAGGAAATGAACGCAATAAGTCCTGCGGCGAGACATTATATTCAATGCTGGAACACACTAAGGTTAAACAATGGAATACTGATCGTATTTGTACAAGGAACTAGCATATTTATCAGATTTCAGTCATTAATTCCTTCATTGAAACTGTCAGTCATGTAATAAATTGTAGAAATTTAACTGTTTTACTAATTTTAGCCCATTACTGATTGATACCTTTATTTTTAGCCTGTCACTGATTCATCGCCACTACCACGCTACCACACAGAGTCGTGACAGAGCTTTTAATGGCAGCGGTTGGACATACTTCTGAATGTAATTGGTTTGACTCGCGTATCGGTGTTTTGTAATATAACTGCAATAATTTAATTTAATTAAAGTTAAGGTAATTTGCTATTATTTGAGCGGTTGAGACAAGAATCATAGATCCATTAATTTTTTTCTCATTTTCTTGAACGGTCTGAAATAATGTATGTAAAACAAGGCTTAGCAGAGATTTGCAAATAAGAAAAATGGAATCAGAAATGGTCCTGACAAGGCAACAGGCACAAATAAATTAAATGGCCGAGAACGATAAAGAAGTATCGAGTCTACCGATTAATATCGAGAACAGATATTCTGATAACTTAGATACGGAGGAAGCTGGAATGAGTACGCACAGAGACACAGCATCGTGGAGCATCGGAGACATCCCAATAAATAGAAACAGGATGAAAATACTACACACAGCCAGGGACAAGCAATAAATAATATGGACGCCAAAGTATCAAACATAGAAAATTCACTGAAATCATTAACCGAGGAATTGAAGAATGCGATTTCGGCATTTAATATAGTAACATAAAATCAAAATGGCTGAAATCATTAACCGAGGAATTGAAGAATGCGATTTCGGCATTTAATATAGTAACATCAAATCAAAATGGCTGAAATCATTAACCGAGGAATTGAAGAATGCGATTTCGGCATTTAATATAGTAACATCAAATCAAAATGGCAACAATCCAGGACAGTCACAGAATACGAGGATCAGACTACAAATAAACCGAAATAGGATGGAGTCCAGTGACTAAATTGAAACTGAGGACAATGACCAGCATTTGCGGGCAATTTCTTCAACACATACACAATGTAGAAAAGGTAATAGTCCAAAATTACCACCTTTTACAGGAAAAGAAGCGTGGAACGTATGGTATAATCGGTTCGATGTGGCTTTTAGACAAAAATGGACAACGGATGAAATGTTATACGAAATACTACAACGATTACAAGGAAGGCAGGGTAATTTGTATATATGGACAATTATCACAAACGACCAGATCAAATTACAAAGCAGTGTGCAAGGAGCTCAACAATATATTTAGAATCGTAGAAACATCAAAAGCATCATGGATTCAGTTCACACATAGAAATCAACTGAACAAGGAAATTGTAGCAGAGTATTCCGCTGAAGTAAAGAAACTTTACGACATGGCACGCGTCGGGAGCGATCATGAAACCAGACGGGAAGACCTGTTATGCCGATTTCCCCGCGATATTGATGAAGAAGTTTATCAACTGTATGTTTTAAATAAACCGGACAGAGAACCAGAAAAGCTCAACAGAATAACGCGAGATCAATAAATACACCGGTCAATTATTAAAGCGATAACGACATAGAGGACGGCATAGTGGCTACAAGGACTGCACCTAGGTAAAAATAGGGATACAACAAGTACAAGAGACGATCAAAATACCATGAAAAGTTCAAATCAGGAAACTGCAGACTTAGACAAACTAAGAGAAATAGTTATAACAGAGTTACAGACCATGACTACAAATAAATCAAATAATAAGATAGACAGGCGGCATGATACATTAAGACAAAAGCATAACATGTATAACAGCACAAACAAATGCAATCATCAAGATACGCATCTGAAACCAAGATATAGTAATAATTACGCAACCGGACCAAATGCAGGCTGCTTCAATTGCGGTGAAATGACACATTTCAAACAGGACTGTCCGTATTTAAGGAACAACCAAACACAATACAACAAAACAAACACAGCTGAGACCAAACGACAGGATTTAAACTAGACAGGACTGGATATAAAGGCCAGGAGACAGTCCACAGAAAACATGCCCAGAATTCTGCAAACGTGTCTACAACAACATTACCTAATCCAATCAGAAGAGGTTATCCACAGTCTGAAATTATTTACATCACAGGCTCAGTACAAGGTGTAAATACTGCTTTTATACTTGATCATGTTGATAGGCAGAGAAAACTGTAGTATAAGAAAAAATATTCAGTAAAATAAAAAGACAAACCAAAACTGCGAAAAGAAGGAAAATTATGACACGCTGGCGGAGAGCCACTCGCAGACAGCGGCAAATGTATTGTTGAAATTAGACTTGACAATGCGATATTGAACAGTGAAGTAATTATCGCTGATATACGAGATGACGCACTACTTGGTATGGACATAAGAGAGGAAAATATGGTAAACCGGCAGATATTATAATGAGTCAAAGCAAAGTAATTTTGAACGGAAAAGAAATGAGATGTACTAAACACAACAATAACCGGATAAGACAGGTTAAAGCGGCTGATCATTATGTAGTTCAAGGACATACGGAGTGGATTATTGATGTATTCGTAGAACGCACTGAATATGATGAGAACGGGAGCAGTACTATTGTTATTAAACCATCAGAATACATCAGAGAGAAGTTTCCATTGATAATGGCATCAAGTCTAGCGGATATTAATGGCAGTCCATCATGCAAAGTCAGAATTATGAATCCATTCCCCACCGACATTTCAATAAACCAGGACACAATAGTCGGAACAGCAGAATTAATTATAGAGAATTATACGACACTTATGAATTGGGAAACTCATTCAGACATGGACAATCTCGACTCAATGAGTCGACTCAAATACATGCAAGACAGTAATGACATTATAAATAATGGGAAAACGTACAACAACGACAAACATCTTCACAAAATACAAACACCAAATAGCTCGACATACATTAGTCGCACACAAATGTACAATGAAACCTTGAACGAGCCCGAGCACCTGAGTTATTTGTGTACACAGTCGTCTGAGGGTAAATCGTCAGCACAGAAGCAACAAATAGCGGAGACACTGATTGAATAACAAGATGTATTTTCGAAAAATGAAACTGATTTGGGATTGACTCATTTAGCGGAACACGCTATCGACACCGCATATGCAAAACCAGTTAAACTACCATTCAAATGAGTTACAATAGCGTTTGCTCACAAGGAAAATAAAGCATTTGAGAAATTACAGCAACAAGGAGTAATCAGACCTTCAAATAGTCCTTGGGCATCTCCTATTCTTCTAGTGCAGTGAGACCATGCGTAGATTATCGAGCCGTAAATAAATTGACGAAAAGTTGACACCATCCCCATAATTATCATTCTGTTGTATGTGTCGTTCCAATTCTAATTTGGATGTTGTGATGAATTTGCAAATGTTACAGAATAATGGAACGTTGTATAATACCGTGTGTTTGAGGTAGATGTGTGTCATTACTTTCGATCGCTCGCCCTCATATGGTATTGCTTGGCATCTTGAACATCGATACACTCTGCCCCGGTTGTTTATAAATGTAGGAGGCAGTGGTGTATCCCGATGGATTGGCATTGTGTTGGGAATCATGGTTCTTCTGTAAATATAGTTTTAGGGAGCATAAGCAACAGGTATGTTAGCGATTCATATATGCGGATCGACAGGTATCATTGATCTTATTATTGCTTGCAACTTTTCTTCAGGCCTGATATCCACTTTTGTTGACTTATTCCAAGATAAGGCTTTAGCTTGTCATGATGTGCAACTTTTATTTCTCCGGACTCTGTGAATTGCAATTTGTAGTTTTGGTTGCAAAGTTTTTAATTAACCAAAAATGGACTCAAATATGGCATTTGAAATTTCTGACAGACATCCTTGCGTGGTGATCTGAGGAACCATACTAATACTTCGTTTGCCGGGGGTATTACCATGCCATGTATTGCTCATCAAAATATCAAAGGCTATCTTTCCACATGTGTGTGTTTAATGGCAAAACTATACAAACCTGTGGTTTCATTTTCATCTGCTTTGGTTTATACCTTGTAGGCATAGCCTATGCTATATCCGGCGACCGATGGCGCCCCTTAAATGTAGCAAAGTTACATATATGTTGCCTACATCATATAATGACTATTTTCACATAAAAACAATACATTTGTATGATACATGTGTAATTTACAACCTATCAGACAAATATGCAAAACAAAGAGGTCAAAATTTCCTGGACGAGATAAATAAAACTTCTAAACACAACTTTCTAAGTCATTTGACCTTCACCTTGAATACACGGGCTGTGATGGGTGGCCTATACAATGAAACAAGAAGGTGGCGCTTATCTATCCCCCGGCATCCACTAAAACATAACGGGAGATAACTGTTAGGAAGGTGAGAGTTGTTGTTTTTGCATGCGACACACTTTTGGAGCATGGTCTATGCAAGTTTGAAATCTCATAAAGATATTCCGAAGAGTTTCAATTTTTGGATTGACAGGAAATCAGTATGCGAAAAAACATATTGAGATTACTAAAACATTAGTGAGGCAAACGTACACGTTATACCCATTGTGTCGTGGTCCATGCATGTGTGAAGTTTCGGACAAGAAATCATTGAATAAAAAACCAAGGGAAATACCTCAGAAATTTGGTTCGTGGTCTATACATGTTTGAAGTTTCACGACAATATTTCGACGGGTATTCCAGTTATGCCCCTGACAAGAAGTGTCTGCGGTGATATACGTTCATCATGGGATACAATCATGGACGATGACAGATAAGTACATTTTAAATGTATATGAAGTTTCAAGCCAATCAGACTTATGGTGACAGAGATAGTAGGTAGCCAAATCTCAGACAGACAGAATAGCAAACAGACAGGGTGGCAACTATATGCCCCCAATAATTATTTCGGGGTACATAAACATCATTGTTTGCGAGCTGTCACCTTTTTAGGCCAACGGTGACACAGGCGATCGACATGTTGATAGGATAGTGTATTAAAGTTGTTTAGACATGTAGAAAACATGCAGTCATCCAATAGATGCACTGGTATATAACAGTTTATCTATTGGGTGACTGCATTTTATTTTATTTGTTCTAACCCTTGTCATTCGTACTCGAAGTCAGACAGTTAGGTTGACACAGAGACTGACCACATTTCAGCCAATCAAACGTCTTGTTTTGAAGTTAAACACGAGTTACTGCATGCATGTTAACAAGGTTTTATATGCAGTCATGACCTAATACAACTAATGAATAGGCTATGTATTTAAGAATCCATTCCATACCTGATCATCGTTTGATTCAAAGATATTTACTTCGTAAAAGTGATAGAATATATGTATTACATATATGTGAACACTGCCTCGTTACTGTATCCTATACGGCACATGGAGTGGCCAAGTCGGCCATCTTTGTGTTTTCCAGCCATCAGCCAGTTTCACCTGTTCTGCCGTTTGACAAATAACTCAAAATGTGAAGTATGACATATGATATAATGTAGCTAATCACATGTAGAACGGACTCCTATCAGTTATATTACATCAAACTGTAAAATATGTCGGTTTTCCGGACAGGTTTGCGCCTGTGTTTTTAACGACATGAACCACCATTATAAATAACAACATACACAGAAAACAGTGTATCACTTTTAGATGGCCAACCACACAACACATACCATATATACCCACTACTGTACTCTGCTATTAGCTATTAAATTTAGTGACATGCAAGCAGTTACCTGAGTGTATTGTCTCCGGTGTCTATTCACCTACTATTCGAGTAAATATGGCTTTACCTATGGGTAACGTGTACACTAACATACGGTAACGTGTACACTAATAATGTCTAATATGAGGGTATGAGCGATGGTTTAACGAATTAACGAATTAAACCTGGGCGACTGTGGGAGGTGGGAGGAGACATAAGGGACAACTTGGATCAGCGATTCATGTAATAGACACAACCAGTCAACACACAACGGGAATGGGGATCACACAGCGGGGATGCGTGTCAAACAGCAGGGGTGTGTATCATAGGCTGGGTGTGAAAATCACACAGCGAGGGTGGGTATCATAAGTTTGGTGTGGAAATCACACAGCGAGGGTGGGTATCATAGGCTGGGTGTGGAAATCACACAGCGAGGGTAGGGTATCATAGGCTTGGTGGGGGAATCACATAGCGGGGATGGGTATCATAGGCTGGGTGGGGAAATAACACAGCGAGGGTGGGTATCATAGGCTGGGTGGGGGAATCACACAGCGGGGGTGGGTATCATAGGCTGGGTGGGGATATCACACAGCGGGGGTGGGTATCGTGGGCTAATGGGGAAATCACACAGCGGGGGTAGGTATCACACAGTGGGGGTGGGTATCACACAGCGGGGGTTGTATCATAGGCTGGGTGGGGAATCGCACAGCGGGCTTGTGTATCATAGCTGGGTGGGGGTATCACACAGCGGGGTTGGGTATCACACAACAGGGCGGGTATCACACAGTGGCGTGGGTATCACACAGCGGGGGTATCACACATCGGGGGGTGTATCACACAGCGGTATTGGATATCACACAGCGGGGTGGGTGGTTATGGGGCTGGGAATAAGCGAGTGGGGTAACGGGTACTGGTGGATTTTATGGGTTGGTAGACGTCTACCGTCTAGAATAATCTGTGGCAAATTAGAAACCATGATCCAGGGAAACACGCACCACTGTAGTTGTGTATGTGCTGGGATTAGATTCGGCTAAGTATGTCGGGTTTGGGTGTTGCCGGATTTTGGTTGCGTTCAATAGCGTCTGTGAGTTGTCCTCGGGACGAATTTCAACTGGACGCTGTGCGCTCACTTATATTTATAGCCTTCATTCCGGATGTTGTCCGCAAATACAGCCATCTGATTGGCTCGTAAAGACTCCCAGGACAACATTAGGACAATGAGCACCAACTTTGGAATCCGCGGACAATATGTGAAAGTTGTCCCTGATTCCGCACAGTGGATTGGTTGGAATGTGTAATCGGATACCATTTTGACGAAATGTGAAAGTTGTCCCGCATAGCTGATTGGTCGGAACGTGTAATCGGATTACCCGGAACATACGGGATTTCCCGAGGACTTTTAGTGAAAGATGGCGGCGGTCTTCAGCTCGCCTAGAGACTGTGGTAGAACTATTATTAAATATAACGGATAAAATGGTTATGTGATCTATGTGGACAATAACTATAGACTAGGAGTGTTGGTGAATCATCAGGCATGGGAGATGGGTTGGGGTAAGTGTTTGAAGCAGATCAATAGCCTCTCACAGTCGCCAAAAATCGGATAAAGCTTGATCGCTTCACTACCCCGCCTGTTTGACAAGAGTTCGTCCTCGAACTGAAACACGTATCGAAATTTCCACACATACATGTTGTCATAACACCATAGTCAACATTACCGTAATGCTTATTAAGAAGTAAACAGAGAATAATTTATGTTTTAAGTGAGCCTCTACTTTAATCTACTACTAATGCAGATCAATTCCAGTCTATCTGGACTACCACCATGCAGAAACTAGGAGAATTCCAGCCTAACACAGTACATACGGTTACATATCATTATTATTGTGTATTCCAGTGTACTCAACTAAAGTACGCCAAGATGTGATGACAACATGATGTACAGGAAATTTCAATAAAATACGGATACAACAAAATAATGAAATACCAATGTAAATTATACATCTGAAATGCCAATACATACCCTACTAGTACCACCATTGTCCTTAATTGGAATCCCTTTACTATGCTAACTCAGAACAAATCCATAGTATTACCATATGCATGGCAGTGAGTGTCAATACGGATTGTCTGTTGATATTGGATTAAGCGGTTTCTATAGCAAACGTTGCTGAAGTTAATTACCGATATGTGCAAGAGCAACTATACCGTACGACATTAATGCAAGAGCACACCGAGAATGCCGCCACTGTCACTCGGATTACCGGTAACTACACCGATAAAGTGGAAGGAATATGCCTGGGAATCGGAATATCAGTGCGATTCGATCGACAGAAAACATTTCAATATATCCCAGCTATTCATCGCTATACATCAAGGGATAACAGCTGAACATGTGAATATAATGATGCAATCCGTGTCATATGAACTTGAACACCATACACCACCAAGTATATCCTTTCAGTCAGAACATCACCTGATGATATCACCATCGCGATGCCTATCGGAATCCGGATTCAGCTGATCAGCTTACACCCTGTGATGACAATTGACCAGCTGCGGATTCCGATATGGATGTCGACCAGATGACAGAAACAGGAAACGTTCATCCGACAGGATAGTGATTATTCTTGTAGTATTTACCTAAACGTATGAGAGTAGACAGTCGGTGCTGCCACCGATCCATGAATTTACCACCATACGTCCATGAGTGTAGGTCTAGTGAAGTAGTATATAAGAGTCACAATGATACCATCACCCTCTGGAAGGCACCAGCTACGCGCGGCGCCCCCCACCGCATGGTGGTATCATTGGTGACTCTTATATACTACTACCGCGAGACCATATATTTATGACATGAGAAGATACACCCTATTAGAGATAAGAATCCCTATGTTATACTCAGTATATATATACAACAATCTGTCATTTACGAATAAAATAACAACTGACACCCTATTAAAGATAAGAAATCCATAAGTTATACTCAGTATATTACAACAATCTGTCATAAATATCAACTGACACCCTATTAAAGACAAGTTATCCATAAGTTATACTAAGTATATTACAACAATCTGTCATACATTTATTATAAATAAAATATAAACTTGCACCCTATTGAAGATAAAAATATATTGGTTATACTCAGTATAATGCCTACCATAAAGCAAATGAGAGAGCAAGCTAAGAGTTGGGGTAATTTTCCCTAAGAGGTTTGAGAATCAAGAAAGCTATAGCAGATAGGATAAGTGACGCGCGAGCCGTCGTCTACGAGGAGAGGCTGCGGCGTGCGGTTTCGACCGGACGACTGCCCGCCGACCCGAAAAACGCTCCGAGAAATTGGAGAACGAGACGACGGCCAGTCTGCGTGCCACCGCTTACGCGCAGCGTGTAAAAGAAGATCCCAGCGCATGTAGAAAACCCCTATGCAATGCGTACTACATAAGATTTATCAAGGGTTGGTGGGGAGACGTCCTAAGAGTAGGAGACAGCTCGCCAGAGATTTGGTGGAGGAGGGTCCCAGGGTTCTCACCGAATATGCCGAAGCTAGGGAAACTGTTGATAGGGGTAGGAGGAAGATAGTATGGACTTTCGAGAGGGGGGTAGACGGGGAGATCGCTAATCGCATAATTAATAAAATTCGGCCAGAGATGACCACGGCATGTTATCTGAGGTATTCGTGCTCTTACCGTATTAGGAACATCGAGACCGACGAAACGATGATCTATCACAAACAATCAAAGGGCAGTCCGTGGATAAACGAGATTTCCAAAGCGGAGAGTTGGATATCCGATTAGCTTGAAAGGTCGAATGGACATCGACAAAGTTGATAGACCAAACACAAAATGGACCTTCGTTCGTTGGATATCGGTAGAGGTGAAGATGATCATCAATGCGCAACAACTTCTCATGGGAGCGGGAAAACTCCCAGACTGGTTAAGACAAAAAAAGGGAATGTATTCCGTCAACACGTACGACACATCCACCGTGGAGGGAGACCAGACCGCTGTTGTGAGAAGGCACGAGCTCTGGCTCGCGAATACCTCGGGCACGATAACGGACCGGGTAGTAAGGGAATCCCCCTGGATGATATTAAGAAGGTAGAAGAGCGCTTCAAGATGGGCATTCGCGTTTACGAGCCCACCGCCGACGGAGTGTGGTACCTGATGAAGGTTCCGGCAAATTACGACGTGGTTGGGGAAAAGATAATGACGATAGGAATGTTTGGAGGTCACTCTTTCCTCATAACGAACCTCCGCAAGATGACGAACGAGTACGGGTGCACCGGATGTCAACAACGGTTCACAAAGTCGTGTAACATGCACAGGCACGCGACCACCTGCATGGGTGGGAAGACCGTAGTGACATGCCCAGGTAAGAGGGTAGAGATACCACATTCGGCCTACGAGAAGGCGTTCTATCCCAAGGGGTCAGCGAGTGAGAGGTCGTTTCAATGGATGAATAGAGAAGAAGAGAGGGTGGGAAAGCACATACATCACGAGAGATGCGGTCACGGTGGTGAGAGGTGGGTGGCCGGCGATCCGGTAGACGGTTACTGTCACGAGACCGAGACAGTGTTTCAGTTTCACGGATGCTACTGACACGGGTGTCCGAGGCATTGCATGAGAGGTAACGCGAGATCGCTGTACAACCAAGATAAGGAAGGCGGATTACGAGCTAGTGGTGATGTGGGAGTGCGAGTTGTTGAATGAGGGGAATCCCAACCATCCACCACCACCGCGCGAGGAGGCGACGACTCTGTACCCTCACCAGACAGTCTACGACTTCGAGGCGTATCTCGACAAGTCAAAAACCACCCGACCCACCAAAGACCTGACCTTCGAGGTCGAGCACGTTCCTATATCGGTGTCGTTGGGGGATACGATGCATGAAGGGATCACACACATATGCGAACGAGATCCCGACACGCTAGTCGAGAAGTTCGTGAACGAGCTGCAGATGAGAGGCACGGCAATCAGGGAGGGGGTTAGGAAGAAGTATCTGCCGGCCGACATAGATATGTTATCGAAGTCTCAGCAAGCAAAGATTATCTCTTGGATTGACCAAGTCCCGGTGGTGGGGTTCAACTGTAGCATCAAGAAGTACTTTGTAGAGAAGTTGGCTGCCACCGTGAATAAGGTGATGGTCGGAAAGAGAGCCAGCACGACGATGTTTCTGTTTAACCCCGGAGTTTAGATTTCTCGACATCATCCAGTATCTGTGACCCGGTACCACGTACGACCGGTGGGTTAAGGCGTACGACTGTAAAAACGGTATAAAGTCTCACTTTCCGTACGAGTGGTTCGATAGCGCGGACAAGCTCGACCATCCGGGGCTGCCAGACTATCCCGAGTGGTACTCGAAGTTGAAGGGTGAGTTCCTACTGTCGTTGTCCGAGTGGAAAGAGTGTAAGAAGGTATTCCGAGAAAATTGGATGAAGACGTTCAAGGAATGGTTGCAACACTACAACGACTTGGATGTAGGACCGTCCCTGGAGGCTCTGACTAAAATGACTGAGTTCTACAGGGGAAGAGGAGTGGACATACTCAAGGATGCTGTGTCTCTGCCCGGTGTATCCCTTCAGTACCTACTCCGCGGGTCGATCGATGGGAAGGCGGACACACCCGAGCTGTGGTCACCGAAGTCTGAAACTTACGAGATGATGAAGCAGGGATTGGTCGGTGGTCCGTCCATAGTGTTCTCCAGATACGCCGAGGCTGGAAGGTCGACGATCAGGGGTCAGGTGGGTAGTCGGGAGGAGAATATGTGCAAGGTGGTGCTGGGGTACGATGCCAATGCGCTGTACCTATCTACTCTGTCGAAAGACATGCCGTGCGGGGAGGAGACGATATGGACGTGTGACGACCCGGAAAGACAGGCGTATATAGACTGTTTCGTGAGGAAGGTCGGGAATGAAGAGTGGTTCGGATTTGCGGAGTTGGATATAGAGGTCCCGGAAACGTTGAGAGACAAGTTCTCGGAAATGTCACCGCTGTTTGTTAATCGAGAAGTCGATGAGAACGAGGTTCCGCAGCACATGAAGAACTACCTGGCCGGGACTGGGAGGAAAAGTGTCGAAAGACAGAGAAAGCTCGTGGGGGCAATGTCCGCCAAGAAGATGATCATATACTCCCCACTGCTAAAGTGGTATCTGGAGCACGGTCTGATAGTCAAGGCGGTGCATAGGGTGATAGACTACACGCCGGCAAACCGTTTCAATGGTTCGTGGAAGAGATCACCGCTGCCAGACGGACGGGGGACGTCGACAAGAGCAAGGCGGTGTTGGCGGAGATATTCAAACTGGTTGGCAACGCGTGTTGTGGCAAGCTGATAGAGGCACAAGAGAGACACCTGAACACCACATATACGAAGGATGAGAAGACTGTCGACCGGGCACTGAGGTCGGCGTGGTTCGATGACCTGGAGGAGATTGGGGAGACTTACGAGATATCGAGCAGGAAGACTCGAGTGGTGATGAACAGACCGCTTCAGTGTGGCATAGCGGTCTACCAGTTGGCCAAGCTCCGGATGCTGGAGTTCTACTACGACTTCTTGGACAAGTACGTGGATCGCGGAGATTTTGAGCTGATGCAGATGGACACTGACATCATGTACTTCGCGCTGTCGGAGAAGACGCTGGCGGCGGTGGTGAGAAGGAATATGAAGAGAAAGTTCAATAAGGAGAAGACCAAGTGGTTGGCGTGGGACGTGTGGAGCAACAGAACACCGGGACTGTTCAAGCTGGAATTCGAAGGGGATAGAGCCATCGCTCTGTGTAGCAAGTGTTACTACGTGAGTGTTGATGGAAAATCTAAGCACTCGGCCAATGGGATGTCGAAGAGATCTAACGATCTGACTTGGGGAAGGTACAAGAGTGCTCTCGAAGTGGGTAGGGATATGGCGGAGAACAGGGGATTCCGAATGGTTAACGGGGTGATGAAGACGTACAAGCAGGATAAGTTGGGGTTGTCGGCGTACTACGACAAGAGGAGAGTGATGGAAGACGGGTTAAACACCGAGCCTATAGGATAGGTAAAATAAAAAAACAAAAACTCTGAAAAAAGGAGAGAATACTAAAGACTCTGACGATCCGGGGGTAGCTGGTTGTCAGAAGGCACCATAAGAAGTTCTTCGCGAACAAACCCTCGAGATGGCCCATCATCCAAATATAGAGCACGGCTCATCAGGTTTGGTAATAGATCGATCTAGATGATATACATTGAGAGACCAACACGGGATCAGTCGCGCGGCGGCTGCCACCTTCGAGCTCTCCCGGTTGATAGAGGTACCGAACGTCAATATCTGATGGAAGCCGTTGCTCCTCTAAACCAACGGGTCGCCCGCGCGTGACGGCAGAGGGCTTGCTCGTCACCCTTTTAAACTTGATAGCGTCTACGGGCTTCTTACCTATCAATCTGGTCACATCTCCGTTTAGTGCGGAGACCACGGCGGGCAGTCTGGCCACCCACTCGGTCGATCGCGAATGAGGATCTACAAGTTCTTTGGCGTATTGGTGTCCGAACAGTCTCTCAGCCAGGGTTCGATTGAAGCGCTCCACGATCCCCTGGTCCCGGTGGATGTTGACGCGGCCGCGTCGGACAGAAACATTGTGCTTAGACAATAGATGAGAGACCGCGCCCATGAACTCGCGGCCGGGATCGACCTGGAGAAGATTCGGCCATTTGAGAGGACTCCTCTTATATATTCGGGAAAGAGCCTCGGCCACCTCCTTAGACTCTTTAGTGGCAAACGGCTTAGCCCCCTTATAACGACTCGCTACTTCAACGATTGTCAGTGCGTACGTGTACGTCTTGCGACCGACCCGATCGTGAGGGAGAAACAGGAGATCCGCTTGGTGAACTTGGTTCGGCACCGGCACGTCGAATTTCGGGCGCGGAATATTGTGAGGCGCGGGTAAATAGATCTGCCAGATGGCCTGCTTCTTGAGCCATTCCTTGACAGCGTTTTCTGAAACCTTGGTCGCCGCCGCGAGTTTCTTGATGGCAGCGAGTCCCTTCCAGTAGGCGCGGGGGCTGTAGTACGTGTTTGCTAGCTTGCGCGCTAGGCGAACCGATAGTTTGGTATCAAGTTTGCGCGTGTTCATCGTATGCGAAGTATTCTAATATATCGGACAATCTCCAACATGCCCTCGCCAGATCGTCCGGTAACTGCGTCGATAATAATAAACCTTTGTTGGAAGTACAATTGCGATTGGGGGTTAAGTTCTGAAGGAACTTGGGAAAATCTAATTCATCCAATCCCCCAGGATTGGTGGAGGAATATAACATCCGCTTTGCGAAAAGGGTGGCCGTTTTTTTGTCCTCGCGCCACGTCTCGAGAGAATCTCGGGCCAGATGAATCATACTCTTTGCGTCAGCTATGCGGTGTTTAAGGGCAGTGTAGCCTACATCAATCATAGCAAAATAAAGTTCGTCAACTGACATCGTTCTATATATATATATATTTATAAAAACAATTATTTAAAATAATTATTAATTTGGCAAAAATTATTAATTAATTTGAAATCTCGATTGAATATAGTAGCCGACGAGACGCACCACACCCATTCCCACGACGATGAACGTGATCTCGCGATCTTTTTGGGGCTCTGACAGTACATGAAATCTGAAAGTTGGGGCTCGCGATCCAGCGGCGCGAGACTTTTCTGTGGATATGCCAGCGCGTACTCGCGGTTGGCTTCTTCAACGTTCTGGAAAGTTTGCTCGGCGTGATTCTCGCGGCGAAGCTCTTCGTTGACCCAGTCCAGATGGGCGGTTCGTTTTTTTGACCACGCTTCCTTTGTTCTATTGAGTTGTTCTACAGCTAAATCGTGACGCTTGCGCTCCTCATCCACGTTCGAGCTTCTCATTTTAGAGAATAAAAAGTTGCTACCGTTGAACGCCAATGCGTTTACAAGCGCACCACCTATCATTATTCCGATCGAAGCCAGCTATTTCCATATATTAACGGGTAGAATTCCGACTTTAATTAGATAATCTCGGGTCCAAACTGCGGCCGCTACATCTAAGGTCGCGAGCCCTCTGTCTCTCACAGTAAAGTCCAATTTGGGAGCGGACCCTCCTAGGGCCATCTTTGATAGTCGAGCATACCCGATACTGAAACCCGATATCACCACGGCGTGATAAAGCACATTCACTATCATTTTACCATCTTGTTCAGCCATTGTTGATAATTATAATTATTATTGCATATAAAAGGTATCGCGATCAATGTTTAAATGGGGCGCATCCAATCGCGATTGGTGTTTCGTAACGGTTTTTGGATGAATTGATGGGGGTTGTTTTCTCGATAAGGATTTGTGTAATAGGGGGTATTTCCACATGCACAGGGCACCAACAACTGCCAGACCACCACCAACAACCCAACTCCAATTCGTGAATTGGGGTTCAATCGGATTCGTCGAACCTCGATTGGGTGTTGAGTGTGCTTCCAATTCCTGAATTGGGGGTGTTGTTGTACTCAACACTGTTGAACCTGATTGCTCTGTCTTCAAATGTTTTGCTGTCTCCGTCCCCGATTGCAACGACTGTTTAGCCTCTCGAAGCTCGGCGAGTATTTTATCTTGTTTAACTTTTCGGGTGGCAGCCGCCGCCCTCCCAGCTGCCTGCCTTTTTGGGTTTTTATGTCGTGCAACCCCCAACTCCAATCGCGATTGGAAGATCAATCGGAGTTGGAAGTGCTGCAATCGGGTTCAACTCCAATTGCGATTGGATCGGGTATTGCTGTTCCGTCACTCTCGCAGGTGTGTCTTGTGTCATCATTTATGATATTAATATTAGGGCTTATAGTTCATGGGCATATATGTGCAAATTGACAGTGTTTACCCTTGGTCAACGCGGTTGTCAGCGGAGCTAAGTACATTCCAAACTTGTGATAAATTGAGCAGCAGGCTGTTCTAAGAGTGTGACCTATAAAAGGGTCAGTCTCTAGATCGTCAATCAATCCCGCGGTGTTTGGTATAGGGAGAAGTATACTAACGGCGGTTGCGTACAAATGAATAGCCGCAGATCCAAGAGTTTTTGTCATCTCCGCACCTAACCTAGATTCGTATCGCGCATACATTTTATCGATCTCCGCATCTGACATCTTATCCACCAGAAAAACTGAGAGACGCCTACCGAGATAATGCTCCGATTGTCCCACAGCAACCAGCGCAGCTAGCAGCTCTCGTCGCGCCGCATTTTCATTTTCATTCTGAGTCGTTACACTCAACCCAATACCAACCACCGTTGGAGTTGGAGTTGATCCCGATTGCTCTGTCGGAGTTGATGTTTCATTATCTTTCAGGATGTTGGCAGTCGGAGTTGAGGTTTCTTCCATTAGCTGATCGAGAAGTTCGTCGCAGTTCATTATTGCTAATTTTCTTAAAATTAATTTAACTATTCTAACAAGTCTCATCACTTTAACGTATTGTCAAGCGCAATAACCCGATACTTATGATCACCATTATGCTCGCAACAAAGCTCGCAGCGGAGCACCAAATTGTTAACATTGTTAACCATTGTTCAGCATTTGTTCAACATTTGTTAAGCATTTGTTCAGCATTGTTCAGCATTTGTTCAGCATTGTTCAGCAATTGCTAAGCATTGTTAAGCATTTACTCGGCAGTTACTAAACGAGCGTTAAGTAATTGCTAATTAATTATAAAATTAATTAATTGATAACTTCGTAAGCAGTTGGTTGATCAGTCTTTAGCAGAAGCTTGGCGTGCTTAGTTTCCGAAAGCATCTGTCGAACCTCCAGGCGCTCCTCGCGCGTTGGGATAACGTCATTATCTCGAAGACAGTCATCGAATGAGTCTCGGTCCTTGCAGTGAAAGTAGGCGACCCATTTCGTTTGCTCGCACTGATCCTTGAGGACGGCGTTGTACTTTTGAATGGATATCCATACGCTTTGCCTAGCATAGCGGCCAGAAAATGCTAGCTCGGAGAGCATGTCCTTCTTTTCGGTCATCGCCGCCTTGGACGAGCAATCGTCAATCACGTATAGGGTGGGCTCACCCTGAAATCTTTGGTATAAACCACGCAGCCAATCGTGAAGCCTATCACCGGGGTCAATAACGTATACCTCAGGGTCGGTCCATATCCACGGGCGCCGCTGATAAGTATCGTTGTGCTGCACAGTGGGACACAGGATCACAATGTGACGAAAGGCATCGCGGTAGGAGCCCTCGAGCAAGTCTAGGATGAAAACCGTTTTTCCACATCCTGTCTGCCCACATATTATGGCAGAGTGGGCATCTCCAATCGTGAATTGGTATTGATTGCTAATTTTCTTATTTTTTTCAAAATCATTAATCAATAAATCGTTAGATGATTTTTTTATTAAATCAGTAGAGTGCTGAGACGTATCGACCATCTTCGATGTTGAGTTGTGCGTCTGTAATTATATATAAGTACAAGTTCAATGGCCCATTTCCATCCGCCTCTTTGGTTATCTGGATCGTCACACCCTCGCTAGCGTTCTCAACTTGGCGTCCGCTACCGTGTATTTGGTCATCGTCGCTGGCTCGCATGTCTAGCCATAAGCGTATTTGGTATTCAGGAACAACCGCGAGGGAGACGCCGAGAGCTGCAGGTCTTTGGCAACCGCGGCAACTTCCGGAGAGCGCTTAGAGCCGGCAGCAAACTGCTTTCTTACTTCGTCCCACTGCTGGTGCGCGCGAAGACCCGCGCTGTAGAGTTGATTGGGGACTCCCTCATCGTCACCTCTGCCTTTGTGATTTTTGGGGTTATATAATTTGTCGGTTTTTTCTAGCACTGAACGCGAACCGAGCATTCCTCGAACAACATCAGTATACCTTTCATCGAGCGGGCGGGTACGTTGACATTAATATTTTCCACAATGTGTCGCCTTTGTCTTTCGTCATCTTGCGATGGCGAAGAACTCGGTCGTAAAGTATGGCAACGCGCCCGGCGTACTGGGTTCTGATCAATCGCGCGAGTTCGGACATCGTGACCATGTCGTACTCCCAGCGAAACATTATCGATCGTATACGTCGATAACATGTCGGTGGCTATGAGAACTCGGCCGTAGTTCGCTTGAAACAGTTAGTTCGTTTTCGAGGCGGTCAGCCAAAGCACTCTGATAGTAGGGCATGTGACTCTCCAGCAACTCAAAGTCGAGCGGGATGTAGAAGCGGTTGCCATAAGCGCCCGCGACCGCGTTGTCGCTCGCGTTGTTATCTGCCTTGTTACCAGCCCCGATTCTAAGTTTGGTTACGTTCTTAATTTTGCTGGTGTCAATACCCTGATAGACGGCGTTTTCGCGCTCTTGCGCCATCTTCCATAGGTCCTGATAACAATGGTAGACGTCACTGTCATCGATCGACATCACCTCATTACCAGAAATCTTTATCATGGTCTTCTTGACTATGGCGCGACCCAGGTTCTGAACGACGGTTCGGTCCTCGTCCGTCGACGTCAGCAAAATAGTGAAAGCGAGGCGAACAGTACCCGGCACAATGATGTCGCTAGCTCCGAGGTTGGGAAGCGGACTAAGAGCTGCTGGTTCTGGTCGATCGTCGATGGGTTGTTCGTAATAACGACACTCTGTCTCACGCCTTTTGTCCCGAGGGGCTCACGCAGTCTGCGGTATGGATTGAGTTTGCGACCGTATTGACTCGAAGACATAATTTAGTGAAACTATATTAAACCCGTATGGTTTTGTCTTTAATACATAATTAATATGGCTGATTACGATATTGACATGGATGAAATCGGCAGAGACGATTTCCGCGATGATGATGACATCGATGATGACATCGATAACTATGACGAAACGACCTTCATAGAGACGCCAGCACCCCAAAATGCACCTTTGTTTGTTCCAGGCGAACCACGAAATACGCCTTTGGTTGATCCAGGCGCATCTTTGTTTGTTCCAGACGCACCAGGAACTTCATCTGCTGGTGTCCCTATGTGGGAGGCCTCACCCGAGACTCCGGCATGGGCGGGCGGTACCGAGATTCCTGCGGGGATCTCCAAGGATGGGCTGGCGCCTCTCACGGAAACGGAGTCTCGGGTGAAACGGTGGGAGAGTGAGGTGTCTAAACACGGCATCAATGCCACTTTGGAGTTCCGCAGCACTAAAAGAGGAGACCTGTGGGTTAAATGGGCGCAGCTGCCTCAACAAATGGTAAAAACCGTACAGTCTACCGACGAAACGCTGATCAAGACGGCCGCCGCTATAGAAACGAGCGATATCAGCGAGGTCCCTCGTATAGCCACCAACGCTATTACACAGTGGAAACCACGCTCAACAAATTAAACGGCACTAAGTATGACCCACCATTACCTCTTCGCGAACTCCTGTGACTCGATAAGGTTCTGCAAACGGTCCGGGGCGAACTGGTCAATAACCTCTCCAAACTCACGGTGCTATACGAAAATATCGCGCTAGAAGAAAGAAAACTTGGGGAAGTCCGTGACGATAGATAATCTACCGAGCGGATCAACAAACTCCTGCGGTCGTTGCGGGACGAAAGAGAAGCTCGCTTGGAGGTTGTCTCGACTAACCGTGAGGCACTTTCCGGCCAATTAAGTCGGAGCCACGAAACAATCTCGAGGGTCCTGCAGGAGGACACGACACTCGGTGAGCGTCTTCGCACTCTGTTCAGAGAGAAGGGCGTCACGATAGTAACCATCATCGCAGCTTTCAGCATGATTATATTGACCCTAATTCTATCTATATCGTCTCTATTTGTAGCTGTCAATGCTGGTGCTGCACCAGCACCCGCACCAGCACCCGCACCAGCACCCGCACCAGCACCCGCACCAGCACCCGCGCCATCAGGCGCAGCCAAGGAGTGGGTAAAAAAACAACTAAAAGCCCACGCCAGTCTCCTGGCTAAATTAGCAGGAAAGTTGGCTGCCTCGCTGCCTGGTTTGATAGGAGGTCTCCTCTCCTTCTTGTCATCTATATTATCAAAAACGGTCGGATGGCTCGCCGAGAATGCTTGGGCTATAATCGTGGCAATCGCCGGTCTCCTACTATTCTTCGCCAGAGAGTTCCTAAAACCAAAGCGCAAATAGTCCGATCGCCACGAGGGCAACAACGAGCGCTAATTTCTCCTCCTCGTGTGTTGTGCTTCCAATCTCGATTGGTGTTTCCGCTCCTGTTCCAATTTCAACATTGTTGATGATTGGATTGGGGGAACTCGATGGTGCATCCAATTTGTGAATTGGGGGTACTGGGTTCAAGTTCAATCCCGATTGTGTTGAGGGAGGTGTATCCATTTTGTGTTTTGGGGGTTTTATGAAATCGGTTCCACTTACAACTCCGCTCCCAATCATCTTGGGTGGGAGCTTGATGATACCCGTGTTCACGTTCCCGTTGCGGCCGATTTATTGATTGGTGGTTGCGACTACGATCTGATTATTGTAACCATCAACCGGGTCGTCTCGTAGTATCATATTGCTCGGCGCCATATAAAGACCTATTCCAAATGCGTAGTCTACCGGGGTGCGGGCAGTCTGCAAAACGTCTTGATAATTCTGGATCGCCTTCTGGAGGTCCACCTTAGCTGAGATGGCGTCCTCGACAAGTGCCAAGAACTGTTTGTGTGCGTCAAAGGCCGTTCCCGTACCCAGTATAGCGCTGCGCGTTTGCTTCTGTGAGGCGAGGATTGCCCATACGTATATGCGAATGGATCTAACATAAATGTGGTCCAAGCATTTCGCATCTGTGGAGTATCACCCAGGTCTAGGTATTCCACGTGGGCTACTTTAGTAGGTAGCCAATGTCAATAACCGTCTTTACACGCAAGCCCTCCAAGCACTTCATCGCCGAACGTCATCTTATTCAATTTATAATTATATTTAGTCCATGTTGCCATTTTTCTAACTGGTGGTGGGGTAGCTCCGCGAGCACTCCACAACCCTGAGAAATATGCGGGAACTTTATCAAGATGCCCACCACTAACTAAGTCTTTAAGGTGAACTAACCCTAAACTGTTGGTTGGGGTGTATACTTTCTGTCTCCAGTCCGCGTCTTTTGGTACCCCAAATTCGTCACACAATCTTTCGAACGCCTTACGGTCGTATGCGCTTGAAATGGGATCCCAGCCGTCGTCTTGAGGTAGTGGAATACCTAGTTCTTTGAGAATCCTCCTAATGGTGTAATAAAACGTGAAAGTTGTAGACACTTCGGAGCATGACATTCTTGGATGTCAGATGGTCTTGATGCGAAACTCCACATCCGGCCGTTGCGCACCATACAGCGAAATTTAGTTGGTTCTGCCAGAAGTGCATATGGGAAAAATCCCGTCTTAGTATTACATCTTGACTAGTAGTCTTTGGAACTACATATTTCTCAAACGTGTTGGGAAAATTGGTGGCAAAGCCACTGTCCGGTCTAACCGTTACGGTTGGGTGTACAAGGTGGTTAACAACGTCATTTTGCGTGTATTTACCACCGACCGCGTACTTTGCATTAGAATTAAAGCTAAATGCCTTGGTATCCATTGAAATATATTATTATGTTTGCTACTATCACTAATGTTCAAAAGAGTTGTGAACTTCAAAAGTTAATAGACAACTGCTGCGGACAACGCCAGGTAGGCCTTAGATCAATCACCTTCACGGTTGGGTGGAAAAACATTGAAACACTCGAGTTTTTCACATTAGAAGTAGAGGGTGTAAGCGCTGTGGCTTTCGGAAACTACGCCATAGATGTTCCAGATACCTCAGGATTTCGTAGAACTCCAGATGCTATTGTACCTAAGGGTCTTTGGAGTTTCGGAGATCTCCAAGCTTTTGTCGCGGCGAAGATTCCTGGTATAGTCACTCTCGCAATCTCGAAAGCCACGGGGCTCACGACATTGATCGTTGAGAGGCGTTTAAGGATCTCACCGGGGTTGGGATCACTTTTAGGATTTAAAATAACACACCCTTACAACGATGACGGAGTGTTTGATCCGGGCGAGCACGTAGGCACAACCCCAGTAAACTTCGCCGTCACGAAAACTCTCGGGGTGCACCTGGATCGGGTGAACACATCGTACAACACGGTAGAACGGCACCTCCCAGCACATTACTGAAAACCGTGCCCGCCAGCGACTGTTTCTTTGGTGTGACCCTGACCTTAGACTTCCCACACCCTGAGATGAAAGTTTTGGAATCGGGACACATCCACGAGTTGAAGATTTCTATTCTGATGATAAAGGGCGAGAGTTGAAGAACGATTACCCGATTTCGGTCGTCCTAGAAATTTAAAATTAATTAATTTTAAGAAAAATTATTTAGAATTAAACGCATGTTCGAATAATTTATATATATATATATTATCAACATTATTGAAAATGAGTATATACGGACCAGGTAGTTCTTCCGATTGGGCGACAAATTAAAATAATTTGGAACCGACAGAAGGGGGATTCATCCCGACAGAGGGCGACTTTTTAACTACCCAAAAAACAAAGGCCTTGATCAATAGAACTATATCTGTGGCTACGGACGAGATTCACAAGAGTCTACTATCACAACTTAGAGAATATGCCCTGGCTGTGAATACACAAAGTTGTGAAGAAACGCATACGGAACTAAACGAACTAGGTGAAAAAATAACCGAATTTCGAAAAGAGGCCCGGTTGGGATTGATAAAGTCAGAGAAGACCACCAGGCGGACCTTACGGAGGGCTATGATGCGTTGCGCTTAGAGGACTCTCTCATCAGAGAAACGGCACTTAGTGAATTAAACGAGAAAATAATCGATTTTCGAAAAAAGACCCGGTTTGGTATTGATGGAGTACGAGAAGACCGCCAGGCGGACCTTACGGAGGGTTATGATGCGCTGCGCTCAGAGGACTCTCATCAGAGAGAAGCGGCACTTACCGAACTAGGAAAACAAATAACCAAATTTTGAAAAGAGGCCAGGTCAGGTATTGATAAAGTCCGAGAAGACCACCAGGCGGACCTTACGGAGGCTTATGATGCGTTGCGCTTAGAGGACTCTCTCATCAGAGAAGCGGCACTTACTGCACTAGACACAAACAAATAACCAAATTTCGAAAAGAGACCCGGTCGGGTATTGATAAAGTCCGAGAAGACCACCAGGTGAACCTTGCGGAGGCCATTGTGGAGGCTTATGATGCGTTGCGCTTAGAGGACTCTCTCAGCAGAGAAGCGACACCTACTGAACTAGACGGGAAAATAGCCGAATTTCTGAAAGAGACCCGGTCGGGGGTTGAGGGGGTCCGAGAAGACCACAAGGAGGCCATTGCGGAGGCTTATGGGGCGTTGCGCTCAGAGGACTCTCTCAACAGAGATGCGGCACTAACTGACCTATACGAAAAAATAATCGAATTTCGAAAGGAGGCCCGGTTGGGGTAGAGGGGGTCCGAACGGGTATTCATAAAGTCCGAGAAGACCACAAGGCGGCCCTTGCGGAGGTTTATGGGGTGTTGCGCTCAGAGGACTCTCTCATCAGGGAAGCGGCGGTTGCCGAACTAGACGGGAAAATTACCGAATTTCAAAAAGAGGCCCGGTTGGGTGTTGAAAAAGCCTTAGAAGGCCACCAGGCGACCATTACGGAGGCTTATGATGCGTTGCGCTCAGAGGACTCTCTCAGTAGAGAAGCGGCACTTACCGAACTAGATGGTAAAATAACCGAAGTTTCCGATAAACTGAAACATGCTCGTAGAACCGCGACCAAAGCTCTTGAGGAGGCCTCTTATAAGATTCGTACTGAGGCCCATACCTCTATCGGGGCGGTTGCCGGATTGGTGCAAACAATGAAAACGCAAAAACGTGTCATAACAGTTTGGGCTGAGAAGCGGGGCCCATTGGTTGAGGGGCACTATGAATATTCGTTCGGTGCCAAAGCGAGTAATAAATGTGGGTGATACGCCATGACAGCTACAGGTACAGTTCTCCGAATGGCGGTCTGCTCGGTTAATGCTAGTGGTAAACCTGTGGGCGCGGTCACGATAAATCTTGTAGTAGATGGGGATGAACGGGGGGTTGGAGTCACTAAATTAGCTGGAGATAGTTCGTCGGTGGTTTCGTTCGCCGGTTATGATCTAATTAGACTTTCCGTAGGTAGTGTTATTAACTTTGTTACGAAAATCGCTGACCCAGAGAGTTCTTCCACTATTGTCTCATTGTTAATTGAACTTAATTTGTAAATACTAATATATTGAAAATCATGAACGAATCACCGCTTCCAATTGTCAATACCACTCCATCAACACTGTGTCCAATTAACGAAAGAAGTTCAGATTTTAGGTTAAATAATATCGTCGCTATGCAGGATATTTTAGTTAGAGAATATAGAAATAGAAAAAGACACGCTAAAAAATATAAGCGTGCGGCGAATATAGCTGAAGCATCTAGTACGGTTCTGGCAAGTTTGTCTGTAATGAGTGGTGCGGGGACTGCTGCCACACTATCTACAATTGTAACAGCAACCCGGTGACGTGCTCCATCCATGCCTCTTGCTTGACAATGGCACCTCGCACATCATGGGGTGGTCTGGCTTCACTGTCGCCAAGTCTGGGTACAAATACATCACTTTTAGTGAGTTTGACTGGGGTCTAGATCACGTAAGAGTCTGGAAGCTTCGCAATGGACGTATCGGAGGGGTCAATCGTGATTGGTGGCCCCTTTATTCCGTGGTTCTCGTGCGAAAGATGGTTCGTCACGCTTAAGACATATCCATGGAACTCATCCAGTGAGAAGTTGCCCTGAGCCTTGCTATTTATAGTATCCACATCGTGTCTAGTGAAGACCTTGAGACAACTATTGGTGGGTATTACAACTCCATCTGAGCATGGCGAGCACACACCGTCCGCGCAAGACATCGCTTTACTTCCATGACACGACTGTACGATACCGATATACCCTGTTCATTGTCAATTTCAATCTGTGTTTTACTCCGTCCGTGACCTTGTAGCTTGAGGCCGTGATACAGGGGAAATGGGGTTTCTTTTTCCTTGTTGTGTGGTACTGCATCCGTCTTTACTGCATGGTGCGTTTCCTTACTGGTATTGTAAAAGAGCAGTTTTGAGATTTTGTATGCGATTTTCCCCATCGCTTTCAGATTGGCATCGCCACCGCTCTGTTCACACCCATGAAGGGCTGATGGGCCCCGGAGCACTACATTAAAGAAACTCATTATCTCCTCGTTGACTGGGTCCGTGCTGCAGTTCGGGGAGAACGAGCCGTCGAAAGGGTCCTATCTCTGTATGCAAAACTTGTGCATCATCACGGCAGCCCGCATTAACGTAAACGCGTCCTCTTGACCAATTTGAGACACATATTTATTTTCCAGCTCATCGGCCACCTTCAATGTGTGAGGTATGAAAATATCCTTCCTGCCTGCATTGCCATTGGAAAATCTGCCCATTGCGGCAGGGCATCGAGCAGATGGTCTTTGAATCGAGATGAGTGTGGCTCTTTTTTGTCTCTGCATGGGCGACCTTGATAACTCATAAGCTTTTGATACATCATGCGAAGCTCTGAAAGCTTAAATAAAGTTGTGTCAGAATGTTCGATTAGAGCAATAATGTGAGCACATATGAGGGGGTCAAAGGGTGGAGGTGAGGGTCGAGCCGAATCCCGTCGCTCCACAGCGCGAGCAAAGTCACGCAAACGTACATGACACTGATGGTGGTACCATACATCAGCCGCATGTGCGTCAGATGCTACGGCAATAATTAATTTATTAATTTGTGCCAGGTAAATGAAAGTTGTTCGTGGTCTTCGCACAATCAAGCTGGCATCTACGGCATCGGTTAATAAACTGTGAAGTTTGATCTGGTCCTCACCCTCACAAATTACACTTGCTATTGGCTGGAAGGTGACATTCTCCAAATGATCTGAGTTATTTGGGTCTAGATCTATTGTGTGGGCGGGTAGGTATATTTGTCAATAACCTCTCTCACCCGTTTAACACAAGAACTACTACAATACCTCCTGCAAGTTTTGTGATACTGAGCATTGTGTGTTGCAATACCTAGACCATCATTCAACTTACTAATACTGACGTTAATGCCAGAAGGAAGAGTATCGGGATTAATAGCATTGCAGTCGTTGAGATCTCTCTCAAGTGATACAAGTCCGTCCTCCTTGGGAGTTTGCAAGGCTTCTTGAGTTTTGTCCGATTGACAAAGACAACAAAGTGCCCAATTCATAAATTTAACGATTCGCGATATGCATACATCAATTTGCAAGCGAATGGTATACTGTTGCTAATATTGATTAACTAACTGCACTACTCAGTATCTGAATAAACACGGTAGCGTTGTTCAAGCATTTTCGGCCTCTCAGAAGTACGCGCGGTTTATTTGGGATGTTAGGGAATCATGTTAGTATTGATTGATTGAAATGTGGTTTACGTCTGTTTAACAAACGATGTATATGAAAAAGAGCTTAAACCAGTGCGAAATAAAGCTAATATTAATAATTGGAAATGGTCATTTAAATTTTTGGGGATTTGTTATGTGAAACCTTTACAACTCACACTTCGATCAGAATTTGACCTTGAAGATGACATTGAGTGGCGAATTTGACCAGAAATCTTCGATATAAGACCAGGATCAGAATCTACGACCCCGAATACACATATTTAGTGGTATTACTCATGGTTCTAGCCCTTTTGGTTATTACCTACGATTGATTTCAAATTCTAGTGGCGGCCATATTGGATTTCGCAGATATGGCGGATCCAAGTGGCGCCCGTCTTGGCGCCAATCAAAAGAGTAGGGTATGGGCGACGTCTGTGCCAAAATTGGTGCTTTTTGAAGAATGTGAAGCAAACCTCCCATGTAATGACCTAACATCCCTAAATATAACGCTTTCAACCCTGGATATCCTACACTGGCTTTTAACGATCATTTTTAGACAATTCATTAATGACAAAATGTGGATTTTTAAGGTAAGTATGCACAAAGTATGCTGCAGATATTGATGATACGGCTCGTTACGAGCTGTCTCATCTGGATATACAGCGTTTTCACATGTTGGCTTTATGGCCTGTGGGATTGAAAGGGTTAATTGGGCTAGAAAGGTTAGCATAGCAAGCCGACAATAATCCTCGAAATTCCGGCATGTTTTCCAGCCTCATATGTGACTGTGACTGGAGAAATGGGGCTTATGGGATTTGTAACCCCTATAGCTCCTGGTCAACCGTGAATAGCACACTCCTGTAACCTGATAATGATCGATATTGGTTGTTAGAAGCATGGTGCGTGTTACATTGATGGAATGGCGAATATGCAGATACTGATCAGACTGCGGATGCACAGGCTGATCTGGATCTACACAGGTCGCAAAACCCTTTAGCCCCATTTATCCAGTCACTGCCACATACTAGTATGATAAACTTAATATCAACTAACACTAACCTGGCAGTCGTTATATACTTGCAGATTTATAAGCTGTTTCCCAAATATGAAGCGCGATATGAAGTTGGCGTAAGACGTATTGTGTATCACGGGCTTCGGTGTTTGCTACGTTATTATATTGTCATCATGTTTTGCATAGTTGGTGGACGTGACTGGAATATTTGTTCAACTCCAACAGACTTCAATGCAAAATGGACATTATTGTATAGCAAATTAAAAGTTGATTTGGTATTCAGTTGTGGGGGGGGGGGGGCATACTGGAGTCCGTCCGTCCGTCCATACGTACGTCACTAAACTTAACATCAGAGAAATATGTTATAACTTATATTTCCTTTGTCCAAAAGTCTTAATATTTCACACATGCATTCCTTCAAAGGAATATGCCCACTCAGTAGGAATAAACTGTTCTTTATAGGAATTCAATAAGTGTATAATTGTGTCACTATTCTACCAGTTCTAAAAATTACGAGTGCCCGCTATATATATGTATATAATAATATACTATGAATTGTACTGATAGTGACGCGCGGAGCATCAGGCTATTTGCATATGCAAATAAGTGGCCCGTATTCCCAGCACCATATGCTCCTCCTACAATATATTCCCATCTCCTATAATCTCAAATATGAGTGGCCCGTATTCCCAACACCCTACAATTTCCCTACCAGATATTACCATCTGCTATAAGTTCAAATATGAGTGGCCCGTATTCCCGGCACACTATACACCCATTATGAGTTATGTCCACCTCCTATGAACTACACGAGTTTTCCTGTGACTTCCTACCCTAATCAGCCCTCACACCCATTTACTCCTCATACAAACTCAACTATGAGCTCAACATGATTTGTGTGTTGACAAATGGAGCTACCGCTACCTTTGCTTATGTCGATGTCACTTGGGGGAGCCGCCCTTACTCAACGAAAGATGTGTACATGTACCCGTCGTGCAGAAAGATATTTAACAAACTAAATACAGTCCAGCGCCGCCATAGGGACGTCCATGGGCCCAACATTTCATACGACTACTGTGACTTCAGTGTCCCTAGAAGTAGACATATTTTGCTGGACCGGCACCTATAATCCCGTCACCGTTTCCTTTGCCCCATCCGTATACCATCACCCGGCCCTTTCAAGCCAACGGCAGCATTATGCACGGGTAGTTCATTGCCCACGGATGATGACCTGGCTAGTCCAGACACGGATGACATAGACTTGAGGCCCGAGGTAGTATATACCGTGGATGATATATATATGTCACACGACCCCGAGTCCGGCACGCCACCTAGTTCTCCAGTAACCTCCACCAGAAATGCAATCCCGTCTCCTGCTGCCTACCCACGCAGCCTGTCTCAGGCAGCCACCACCAGGACTTCCAGCAAACCACCCAACTATGTCGCCTCAACCAGAGAATCGAGCCCATCTCCTGCTGACGCCCCACGCAACTTGTCTCCGACAGCCTCCACAATTAATTCCAGCCCGCCTCCTAGCTCTGCCGCCACAACCAGAGAATCGAGCCCGTCTCATGCTGCCTCCCCACGCAGCTTGTCTCCTGCTGCCGCTGCCTCCCCACGCAGCTTGTCTCCGACAGCCTCCACAAGGAATTCCAGCCCGCCTCCTAGCTCTGCCGCCTCAGTCAGAGAATCGAGCCCGTCTCCTGCTGCCTCCCCATACAGCTTGTCTCCTGCTGCCTCCCCACGCAGCTTGTCTCCGACAGCCTCCAGAAGGAATTCCAGCCCGCCTCCTAGCTCTGCCGCCTCAGCCAGAGAATCGAGCCGGTCTCCTGCTGCCTCCCCATGCAGCTTGTCTCCTGCTGCCTCCCCAAGCAGCTTGTCTCCTTCAGCCTCCACAAGGAATTCCAGCCCGCCTCCTAGCTCTGCCGCCTCAGCCAGCAAATCGAGCCCGTCTCCTGCTGCCTCCCCACGCAGCTTGTCTCCTTCAGCCTCCACAAGGAATTCCAGCCCGCCGCCCATTTCAGTGCGCACTAAAGTTTCACTCACCTACCCTTCCCCAGGATGAGCCCCTTGATTTGTCAATGCCTAGTAGAGTCACCTGTATCCGTGATGCACTGCGACCGGAATCGCCGATGGCGCAACTAAATACTATTCCACCCCAGCCGGATTACCCGATGTCCTTGACGACTGCTCAGGTTGACTGTCACGAGCCAACGTTGTTCTTCTTGGGTGCCCCGTCCACTTACCAGAACGGGCCCCACGCAGATGTTTTGAGAGACGCTCGAGAGATGGCCATAAAGGCCAGACCCTCTCACCATTCCGTAAAGTTTATACCAGCGATTGTTTTCTGTATCAAGAAGGTTGAGAAGTTTACGAATGGTGAGAGGACACATCGCCTCTCTAGTGTGTGGATGAAAACAAAACAGATTTCCAGCTCCACAAATCATTTGGGTGCTAATCACCACAAATGATTAGGTGAACCGAGGGAATTGTCAACCAATCAAAACATATACAAAATACCTTTTCTCTATAATATGGCAGTTTACGCGAGTTCTGTGCGGTATGTATCCTGTTGCTTGCTGTCTAAACCGCTGGCAGTCCGCCTGATCAGCGGGCGTCGGAGATTTGAGCAGTGATAGTGGTGTCCTGTACCGACTTTCGTATGCTGAGGCATATTATACACGTCATTAATAATGCCAGGTAAATATGTTATTTCATAGGTATTATATCTTATCCACATGAATTAGAGGAACATACTGGTTCATGAATATAACCATATAAGAGGATATGCACACAGTGTCCGATATATATAAATAACTGATATTTCACTGTCTGATCAAACGGAGTAACTATTTAATAGTTTGTTGCTTCATACAAATAGGCAGTGGCGTGTGCATAAATCTGCCTGGCATAATAGATCTTGATTAGGAAGCAGTTTGTAAATATGGACTAGACTGAATCTCAAGTAGTGTGTTTATGCTCCTTTGAATAATACAATGACTAAAGTAAGGTCACTTACGGGGTAAGCCAGGATATCAGTATGAAAGTACTAGTACCTCTAATAATTGTATTTTATGTATGTCTATTTATATACATGTATTTCCATTTTGTACTGCAATTATTATCGCGCATGTAAAATCGATCAAGTGCTCCATTGTTTAATTGACTGAATGGCATGTGATCTTCATAATTCATAATTAGACAGATAGAAATAATCGGTCTTAAATGAATGTTGCTGAATTCTAGTATAGAAGGAACACACAATACATGCAGCCATATGAGTGTCCACGTTCAACAGAACTAAGTGGTAAATTGGATAATTATTTGTGTGTACATGGGCATATACATATATATACTAAAATATTTCTTCATACAACTACTACGTTGTGCGATGATAACTGTATGTTGTATGCGATTCATAGTTGGTGATTTATTGAGTATCACTAATAGTATATAAGAGTCACAATGATACCATCACCCTCTGGAAGGCACCGGCTACGCGCGGCGCCCCCCACCGCATGGTGGTATCATTGGTGACTCTTATATACTACTACCGCGAGACCATATATTTATGACATGAGAAGATACACCCTATTAGAGATAAGAATCCCTATGTTATACTCAGTATATATAATAACATAATAGTTCTAGTTAAGTGTGCGTGGTTGAAGACAGATAGTCACGAGAGGTGTCATCGCACAGGTATTTACGAATATTGCAAACATCACCGTGCATGGATGCGAAGAGGTTCCGTTTCGCCTCGCCCATGTCGGCATTGTGGGGTAGGGACCAAAGCCGAGTCATTGCTATGCGGTGGCACTCAGGCTACTCATCGAATGGTTAACAAGGGATTACGTGCTCGCAAGTATTATCGTTTAGTAATAATTCAAATCGGAAAGTCAGATAGAAAGATAGAATCGATCTAATAAGTCACGGTGTTTCTACAGCATTAAAACACTGTACAAAACATTATCAAACTAATTTTAGAAAATTGGAAAATTGAACAGAAAAAACAACTACCAATATTATTAGAGAAAATGGATAATACAATTCAATTGGAATTGAAAGTTTTTAATGACTGTGTTGAAGAAGTTTACGAAGCTTACGGGGGTTATGATCCTGTATATAAATTCTATAAAATGAAAACACTAGGTGATATCGAATACATGAAATACCAGCGTAATTTATTACGCTCCGATAAAAACGTTGCATTTATAATATTATACCGGCAATTATGCCAACTATACAAGAGGCAAATACAAACATTAAGACGGATAATGCGTATCGGATAAGAAACTAAGGTGTATTATATAAAATTGTTAAAACCCAACGATTCGTTTACGAATGTACATTTCTACGATATCGCTTAAAAACATATTGAAAAATTATTATTGAACAGAAAAAAAAACTACTAATTAATTTATAGCCGAGTGTATTTTCCTTATTAGAGAGGTTAACGAATTTACGGGATGGTTCATTATTTTATTAATTTTATAATTAATTTTATAATTTTCTTTAAATTAATTATAAAATTAATAACTTAAAGCTGAACATGCCCTATAATTACATTAGAAAACATAATAATTAATTAATATCAGAAAACAAATAAAACACAACTATTTTCACGCGGGTTCGAGCCTCGGTTGGAGCTAAAACTTTTTTTCTTTTTATTAAATTGTTAATAATTTTCCTAAAATTAATTAATAAATTGTTTACTGCACCAATATAATTAATTTTATAATTAATTTAAAGAAAATTATAAAATTAATTATTTAATAAAATATTAATTTCCTCCGACTTTATCTCCAAGTTTTACCCTAAATTTATCCCAATCAGTACACTCAAGCTTGGGCATGGTGGCGTGTGCTTTGATTCTAATACAATTTTTTAATTTTTCATATCTCCCCATTTCTTCCACTACGGATTCAAACTCTAAATTTGATATTTTCTTATCGGCCAACGCTTTGGACACTATAACGTCGATGCTATTTTTATTAGACCTGGCGAGAACGGATATTCTATCATGTTTTCTACATTTTTTCTCGAGTTTTCCACCCGACGCCCTAATTACCATACAAAGTATTCCAGATAAAACGGTAATTCCACTCAAAACCCCTGCAAGTGGAGCTTGAGGAAGGTAATAATCACCTGGTTGGGGTACAACTCGTTGCTCGCGAGTGACAAGTCGGTGAATCCTCCTGCTGAGATCGGTGTCTATCCCCTCTTCCCATACAAGGCCGCGTCCGCTTCTTCAATGAAGAACGCGATGGAGTTGACGATGAAGGTCACCGAGTTCGTCAACCATGGCCAGACCAGCGTTCTCGGTGCAGATCAGCCACTGTATTCGATCATCAAACTCCTTCAATGGCAATACCCAGCCACATTTGATGAAGACATGCTGGTTGATATGATGGGTGGGCTGCACATTGAAGATAAGATTCATCTCATGACAAACTGCTGTGCGACTCGGGGTGGGCCACCGTGCTTTCTCAGGCGGAAGTCCTGACATCCAGTCGAGCACTATCTGCGCTCAATGTGCATCACACCAAGCGCACAATATATGCCCATAAAGTATATGTCATGTCTCTGTACCTGCTCAAGCAGAAATCATAATCAGAGTGTTGCAAGACTATAATGGGCCTTGCTGAATCATTCGATATGTGGAATGGACGTTCCCAAACTGTACCCCAGTTCAAGTTCTGGTCAACCATAATTGAATTGGAGCTGCTGATGGTTCGGTTTGTGCGGTCACTGAGGGAAGGTTGAGGAATTCGAGGCCGTACACGAACCACCATCGTCATCCACCGCTCATCACGAGGAATGATACAGCTTGCAAGTCAAGTTTAGAAAGAATGTACTTCCGTTTGTCGAGGTGGTACATCAGCTTGGTAATAATTTGCTTGTGACAAACCAGGAGCTTGTAGCACTCGATACACATAATGTCATGGAACAGGCCGTTGCTACATCGCTATCTCAAATTCGTGAAACTGGCCACACCATTCACGCAGCATATTTCGTGGAAAGGCTGGTAATCGTTTATGTACCAGTATCTGATACTATCAAGCGGAACAACATACTAACCTTTGTCAATGGATCTGACCCCAAGAATAATGCACGAATGACAGTGACGTACAGAGGCAGAACATGACCTTAGTTACGCAACATTTCCTGTCACTCCAGTCGCGTCCTGATGCCAAGGGTCGAGGGTCGAGGGTCGCTGCGGTTTGGAACAAGGTCAGACATTCTGCAATGCCTAAATGCACCCACTGACCGTACAGCTGCTGTCAAGCACGCCACTCTCGTGACTTTAGATATGGCGGCAGTAATCCACATGGTGCGCCCAACTACGTCAATTATGTGAGTACGTGAGGCTTCACATAGTACCATTTCTGAAGGCACAAATGAAGTGTGGTTCCCAACGCATCGACGCTATTTGGGATAATTATCCCGAGGAAAATAACCTCAAAGCTCTTACACAGCAACGGTGCGGGAATAGCCCACGGACAAGAATTGTCATGGAAGCACTCAAGATACCAAAGCTTGAATGGAACAGTGGCTTCCTAAAAAACGAGGAGAACAAAAAGGAGCTGTTCTCATTCATCAGCAGTCAGGTCTCCAAAGCTGACATGGGCGGAAAGCTGATCCTAAGTACTCACTTTGCATCTCTTTAGCCGAGCAACCATTCCGAGGCGTAGGATCCTCCGGATGCGACAATGCATCACAGTTTCAAGGATGTAGCAAGAAGCTTAAGACTGCTGATTGAACAGCCTGGTCAAGCATACCTGCACTCACCGACACATTAGTGGCTCTAACGAACGACCTTAACATGTTCAGTATCGAGTCATTGTACATGCAGCGTATCGAACGCTTCGTCGTACTCATGTACAGCAATGGATGTGGTGCAGTCGGTGTAAACGAGGCCAGGCATCGCCTCTTGACCACAGGAAGTAGATCACTGGAAAATATTCCGCCTACCCAAGCCGCGCTGTTCCAGCATGTGAAGCGATCACTTCTACAAGCAAGTTTCTACTGGAGTCACGCTATTTCGGTCCAACAGGAAATCCCTGACTTTAGTGAGTGGGACTGGCACAAATATGGCACCAGTACATCGCAGCCTCCATGGACTAATCTCAGCGATGCTTCAGTAGCATGTGATATTCTCTTACACTGCGGCTGCGTCAAGTCATGCACAGGAAGGTGCAAGTGCAACAGCGGCAGTGTACGATGCACCATCCTCTGCAAATGCGAAGGGGCGGGGTGCGTATCTTTTGCGTATGAGCATTTTGACAAGGTGATGCATTAGTAAGGATGACAGAACATATAGGTAGTCAATTAGGAATTATTGACCTCCAATTGTCGAAATTAAATCAGAATATGATTATCCGATGCCACAAACCTACACAAAGCGATATTATTTGTGACCCCTGCTCTTTTGACATTTTTCATACAATTGACCTCTGGCTGACCTCAGGTTCGGGCGACCTCTGCCGTGACCCTGGTATGTAATATTGCATCGAATCGTGAAATAAATCTCAACCCCGGAAACCGATACAATGATAATATACTGTTCGTACATATTGATTAACACTTACTAAATATGACGAATTTGACTCAAAATGACATTTATCGTGACCTTAAGCTATGACAATGATGTCAAAGTCTCTAAATAACATTATAATCGGATTGCCCGAACTCAAAAACCCATAAAAGGTGGTACGATTTATGAATATAACCCTTTTTGTTGTTTAACTCGCCAAAAGGCCGGCCCCGGGGGTTGTTCGTCTTGGCGCCCGTCGGAAATCGAAATAGTATGGTATGGATGACATCTGGCTAAATTTGGTGTTTTTGGAAGAATCTGAACCAAATATCCCTAACAGCCCTAACTATTAAGCACATTGTCCTGCATACAATATCCCATTCATGTTTCCATTTGTGTTAATCAATACAAATATTTTCATGATAAAAGTGTTTGCGATACTACAGCATTTCTAAAATGTTTGAGCAAGGAAATGTCTGTTTCCATCCGGCTAATGTTATGATACAGAAAGCACAGTAATAAAAAAATGTGCTTCATTTAAAATTGTTATTTTACTAGAATTATTGCATCTTTTCGTAAACAATATCGACACAAATGTGCTCTGAAATTTTCGCAAACTTACACAATTTCGGAAACTATCATATCTTTCCGCAATCAATATCGACACGAGTGTGAATTTAAATTTTCGTCAACTTACAACATCATATGTGGCTGTGACTGGTGAAATAGGGCTTATGGTTTTGTGACCAGTGATATATAGATCAGCCTGTGCATCCGCACGGTCTGACAAGATCTGCACTGTTCATCATCACATCAATGTAACCCATATAATGCTTCTAACAAGCAATATAGATCACTATCAGCCTACAACAGTGTGCTATTTTATCAGGAGCTACACTAGTCACAAATCCCATAAGCCCCATTGCTCCAGTCACAGCTACATTTATAGACATAATCATATCTTTTTGCAATCAATGTAGAAATATAGATTTTATTTCAGTCTTCTGTGCGTGTATGAGAACTGTCAGACTCGGGTGGCCTCCCCCATCACTTCCGACTCTCGGAGAACATTCGAGATCTTAACATCCTCCAGTACTACGTCAACATTTGGTTTTTTCTTTGTCTTCGTCAAGCTTGTTATTCGGCGTTTTGTTGAAAATGTTTGCGCTGCCCTTTGCATCTCTCTTTGCATGCTCCTGCATTTGTTCGTCAGCTTCCAAGAATGGGTTCTTAACTGAAAATAAATATGTTCAACAATTCAGCAAAAAACAGGAACCCACTTTTCCGACGTTTCGGCACAATGCCTCTATCAAGGAAGTAGTTTCTACTGAACGGTAAGTGGCATCTATTGTATATGTAACAATTTAGATTTAGAGTGTTAAAGCTGCTACATGCCCACTTAGTAGGCACAAAATGTTATTTATAGAAATTAAATAAGTGTATAATTGTGTCACTATTCGGCCAGTTTTAAAAATTACGAGTGACCGCTACACAGATATTATCATTTAGTAATATTTATTTTACTGATAGTGACTGACGGTGGTAAGATACCGGTATGACCTTTTGGCAGCCATCTGGGATCACGTATTACTAAGCATCCGATTTCGATATAAATTGCTTCAGAGCGATCGTCTCCTCAATACCTGGATTTGATATACAATATGACACCATATGGTAAAATGTTAAATTTTACCACTAATTGACCCGCCCATTTTGATCCCGGGGTCATCACATTAACAAATCTGAAAGAGCATTGACTATCGAGTATTGTTGTCTAGTTTTGTTTAAATTATTTGGCAGTGTGTGATCTTTTTAAGAACTTGACATACTTTTCTACGGCGGCAATCTTAGATAGGGAGATTCCATTTAAATAAATATGAAAATGCTTCAACAATGGATGATTGAATCTTGGCCAGCGTCCTCGAGTTTCATTGAAATCTGTGGTGGTTTGTCAGAAGAAGATTTTTTTAAGAAATTGAATTACGTTTCCATGGCAGCCGTCTTTGATGAAGCGACAACCATCAAATTTACAAATCTGACATGACCCATCCATATATCGTGCCTGCGAAGTTTGACCAACATTTGCCAAGCAGTTCACGAGAAGAAGACGTTTGAACTCAATAATTAAATCATCACCTTCTGACCTTTCAGCGGACATCTTGGATGACCTAATCATCCGATTTCGACAAACGAAATTCCAAAAATGATTGTCTTCTCAATACCTTCTATATTTGATATATGACACGATCATATTCGGTCAAATGTGAAGTTTTACCACTGGTTGATCCCCCGGACCCCTTCTATTTTTGACCCATGGGTCACCCTCTGAACGAGCATTGAAGGATAACCTTTGGACATTTCGGTAGCCATCTTGGATGACCTGATCACCCTATTTCGACAAAATCAGAGTAATCGTATCCTCGATTTGATAAATGACATAACCATATTCGGTCAAATATAAATTTCACCCCTAGTTGATTACCTGTGTCACGCCCATTTTTGACCCTGCACCATTTTTACAAATCTAAAAGACCATTGCCTGTAGATCATTCCTGTAAAGCTACGTTTCACTGTGTCTGGCATTTCGTAACAAGTATAATTTGACCTACTTTTACACGGCGGCTGTCTTGGATTAGGCGACGACCTCCAAATTTACGAATCTGCCTCCCCCCCCCCCCCCCCCCCACCCATAGATGATCCCTGTGAAGTTTGTTCACGACTGTTCACGAGAAGAAGACGGTAGAAATCTCTAATAAATGGATGACCTTTTGACCTTTCGGCGTCCATCTTGGATGACGTAATCTTCTGATTTCAACAAAAAATACTACTGAGTGATCGTCATGTTGGTACCTTCGATATTTGATCTATGACATGACCATATTCGGTCAAAAGTGCAATTTTACCCTTCAATTATATGAGCCCGCCCAGTTTTGACCCCGGGGCCACCATTATTTCAAATCTGAAACAGTGTACACTCTACAGGAATACGTTATATAGGTGCCACACTTCACAGTCCTTCAGTATTACAAGGCACATGTAACGATCAATGGACTTCACATTTTCATTTTTTCAATACTACAGTCAAGTAATATGCAATCCAATCCTTGCCAATCGGCAAAAACGACGAATATTTATTCACAATCGTGCACGTGTCTCCTACAAAATACCTACCAAAACACACATCACCGCTGTCCGAGAGTTTGTGTCCTGTGTCACATTCAAAAGCGAATGTTCCGGATGCATCAACGCAGCGGGTTTATTTATGACAAATGTTGATTTTAAAAATACCCTTTGTTTACAATAATATTTACAACGCGTTAGCGCAAAGTGGCGGACCTATACAACTACACATATTATGTGAGTTGACTGTACAATTATGCCCCCGCTCCCATGTCAGTAACTGACAGTTGCACATACATAGTGCATGCGACGGTTCAATTGAATGGTGAATCTAGTCTCACCGTGCTACACAATTTGTGTGGGTTGTCGATACATTGATTGTTCACGTTCCATATTGAATAGAAGCACCAACATAATACAGGCGATGGTTCAAATGAGTGGTCATGACGCAGCGTGATTGTATTAACGTTGCGTGGTTTGTCGGTTTAAGGACCATCTATATACCTGATGATCGTTTGATTCAAAGATAACTGCTTCGTAAATGTGATGGAATATGTGAAAGCTGCCACGTTACTGTATGCTATACGGCAGATGAGATGGCCAAGTCGGCCATCTTTGTCTATTCCAGCCATCAGCCAGTTTAAACTGTTCTGCCGTTTTACAAAGAACTAAACATGTGAAGTAAAATATGTGATGTAGAAAAACCAGGAGGACGGACTCCTATCAATTATATTAATTTACACCAAACTGTTAAATATGTCAGTTTTCTGGACAGGTTTGTGCCTGTGTTTTTAACAACAATAACCACCATTATAAACAGCTTAATGCACATAAAATCGCACAGTGTGTCACATTTGCCTGGCAAACCACACAACACATACCATATATACCCACTACTGTACTCTGTTATTAGCTGTCAAATCCAGTGACATGTAGGCAGTTACCTGAGTGTATTGTCCTTGGTGTGAACTCACATACTATGTGAGTAAATATGGTTTTACCTATGGGTAGCGTGTACAGTAACATAGGCTGTGCAGGCTGTGCATCAGATTGGAAAGTTTACACGCTGAAATTTATTTTGAGATTGATGGGAGAAATTCTCAGTTATCTCGTCTATTGTATAGTTTGCTGGCCTAATATGTATAGCTTGCCGTTGTCATAACTATATATTATGTATGTATTGCACCAACTTTTATTTGGTTTACTGTCATATTATTTGCTGTACGTGTAAAAGGCACGAAATGGTGAGACTGCACGATAGCTTGTACATACAAAGATGGCGGAGATGGCAACTCGATGCCTTATATAGTATACAGTAACAAGACAATATTCACGTATGTTATATTCATATATCACATCAATCCTATGAAGCACTTATCATTGAAGTGAAGTGTATCTATCTATGACCTAATATATTAATGCTTGTCACGGTTCAATAATTAATAGAAACACCTACATGATCCAGGTGACGGTTCACATGAGTGGTTACAGTTCGGCACGATTCAATTACCGTTCACATGTCCACCGTGCTACACAATTTACATGGATTGTTGGTAAAATTATTGTCGCAATACAATACTTAATAGAAACATTTAAATGACGGTTCACATGAGTGGTCACGGCTATCGTATATGGGGCATAATACAACGAAGACGTTCCAGTGTCGGTGACTCGGTACAATCACTCCAATTGTTAAAATGCGCTCCCGTTATTAATAGTACTGTACAGTAGAGTCACATAGACAATCATGTTCATATCCATGTAGTAAAGGTTCTCCACTTCATTCTGACCACTGCTCATCATGCTCATAGGATATAGTGCTCACAATCACAAAACAAATAGCCGACTACTTGTATACGTATGATATTTGACACCTTGTCAACATTTCTGATCACTATCACCATGACTTCAATGGGAAACGAACGTACGTGTTTAATAATACTACTTAAGTACCATTATATTGCAATCAGCAGCCAAAATGGATATGCTCTAATATGAATGTGTGTGTCTAGTGCTATGTTGGTGGCCCACGATGTAAGGTTCTATTTTGTCCGTCGGAACCAGAGTTCGTCTCCATTAGAGTGGGTGGGTCATGTATTTTCATTAGTATCAAGTGCATTACATGCAGCGAGCATATTGATCACCAACAATACATGTATACAAAGATGAACCTGTATAACCTGGACGACATATAAAACTTGTGTGTTTAACTATGTTGGAGTTTCACTGTAATTTATATGTATAGCAAAGCTTTCAGTGTGCATCAATTACAGTCGCAGCTCTCTAAATCGGACATGCGGTGCCGTCAAGAGTGTCGGGTTTAGAAAGGTTTACACATTATAACAGTATGTAGAAAACAATTAGCCGTGGTGTCCTGTAGAACTGCAACTGGTTACTGTTGTATACCCTTTAACCCTTCCACTGCTGAATTAAATGTTGTCGTCTTCTGCTTATTTTCCATTTTCCCCATAAACAAACGTACATGCAATTCAAGGATCGCTGGATTGCAATTGTTGGTAAGAGAATCGCAGGCGGGAGTCTAGTAAGATCCATCATTAACTAGTATTATTTATGCTAATTAAATGCGTCACCTGAAGGAATAATATTTTCGACAGATTATAAAGTATGATCATTGCACATCGAACAATAAATACTGAGAATAAATAGAGTATCTCAAAAGAGTTACTATTTGATATGATATTTATGAAACGAGTCACGCACAATTTATGCACCAAGCCTCTAGCAGACAAGTTTCATAAAGCTTATATCAAAGGGAAACGAGTTTCAGATTCTGTTTATCACATGACTTCAGCCTACAACAACCTGAAAGCTTGGAGATATCCAATACGTTTCAGTGAGTAGACGTCATTGACTATTTTCGCATCTATTTGAAAATCTGCACAAAGAAAAATAGTTTGTAATCATAGCAATCAGGGGCGGATCCAGCATTTGGGGAACGGGGGCGGGATTGTCCTATTTTCGAGCTCCACGGAGTGCAGCGAGTATGCTAGGGGGTCCGGGGGCATTTTGAAATTTAGATGTACAGAAATGCACTTTCCTGTGTGTAACGGCATTTAAATTCAGACTCCAACTGGTGGTAGACTATGATATATGTAAACTCCGTGGCTGAACGGGGGGAGGGTGCTTGCAACACCGGAACCCATACCCCCTTCCAGATCCGCCCCTGGCAATACAATTATTAAAAATATTCCATATAACAGGTTCCTGTTCTTTGCAAATACTTCATACTACCAAACGGGAGCTCATTCTGACAATTTATGAAATGGGTTAAAACACGCCACAACAAGGATTTCATGTAATAAATAGTAATTTTCGTTAATATTTTAAGGAAACACGGTTATCGCCCCTGATATCAGCGTGGACATTTACGTCAGATATAAAATGTATGATAATGCCAATCAATACGTGGGGTAATGGTGAATTAATGTTTATTTTGCAAGAACATGTATCAGATGATGTCTCTAATATAAAGAACATTTTGTGCCTACTGAGTGGGCATGTACCTTTAAAGTCTCATCCGACAGACCAGTGGGATGGACATGATGGAAATACTATGAACGTATGTGTTAATGCCCTAAACGAGGCTAAGTTCATATTCTAGTTCATAAATATACATAAACATTCACATTGACCGTTGGCATGGGGGATTTATACGCATATCGACGTGTTTCCCGCCAAGTGGGCGGGATGGGATGACGGGCGACATAGCGAGGGTCAACATCTGGGGAATTAGACAGCAAAATAATCCGAGCAAAGGGAATTGGACAGAAAAACAAAATCCTAGCATGGATTGGCTGGCAGGCTGGCTGTCACAACATTCAGATCTCATGCGGATTCATTTATTTTGCATACTCTATAATATAGTATAATCTGCTCCATGGAAGACATTTGGTGTAACTGACCTAATGTTAAATTAATGAGTTCAATATATTCCCAAGCATGAACGGCCGCGCAAAATAATATCTGCCAACAACATCATGCTAACAACAGGGAACAGTCATTTTATCATGTTTATGGGCCCCTAGTGACTGGCAACTGTATCTCTACTTGTGAGAGAGAGGGACACCTGAACTCAACGTCTGAGAGGGGTCAGTGTTTTTATCAGATTTATCAGATTATCATCATGATAATGATGTATTATAGTTACAGGATAGCATGATGTTTTCAATAATCAACATGATCAATGTTATGGCCGCGTCATCTGTCTTACTGAGCACGTTTATAATGTTTTCACACTGGATTAATGGGTTACATAAACATGATAAACATAAAATATCACAATGATCATGATGATAGCATGCAGTTAATGGCGGGCTTTCCAGACAATTTGTTTCCTTTGGGCACCACTGTATAATACACTGATTGCAACCTACATGACCTACGCAGACCCATATTAGTTTGCAAATGCGGAAAGTTTTATAAGAATATACATTCAAAAGAGTTACCGTGTTGTTGGTGAAAACCAGTAGAGTTCACATTTTGATTCAAATGATATGTTTTGACTACAATTTGAATCGTCTCAACAAGACAGATCACATGTTCTCACGACAGAGATACACATTACCATGATTACTGGCATCGGTTATTTTTGAAAACTAACCATGCTAACAGGAAATGTGTTGAATATCTACATAACTAGGAAGTTATTTAAAATAGATTGCACGGATATCCTAGCCATGTAAGTGTATCGTGTCCGATATATGTATATATCTTATATGGAGAGTGCATGAACCACATAATGAACACAGCTAGACTTGTGTACATGTTCTATGCATATGTGAAACACAGTATAGTATCCATGATGATGATGGTACCTCTTACAGTTTGATTACTCGACTGATGCTAGTCACCATGGTCGTATTGGTTGTTGTTCTCATTATAATTTGAGGACGTGATTACACATAACTGGCATCGATTATGTTTGTCCAAAACAATCACAAAATGTGTCAATATAACTTGAGAAAGTTATTCAAAATAACTGACACGCGTTATCCGAGCCCTGCAACTATAAAGTGGCCACAATCAAACCATACATGGTATATGAAAAATTGCATGTACAACATCATGAATATAACGAGAGCCGTGTATGATGTGTATATATACATGTTATGTACATATGTGAAACCCAGCTATGGTGGTATTGTTATTTGTTCAAGATAACGTGATACAGTTAGTACACATAACTGGCATAGGTTATGTTTGTCAAAAACAAATACGAACTATGTTGAATGTCAACATAACTTGAGGAAGTTATTCAAAATAACTGACACACGTTATCCTAGCCCTGAAAATATAATGTGGCCATAATCAAACTTTTCATGGTATATGACAATTGCATGTATAACATCATGAATACAACGAGACCTGTGTATCATGTGTATATCTACGTGTTAGGTACATATGTGAAACCGAGCTATGAGTTGTTTTTCAAGATAACGTGAGACAGTTATTACACATAACTGGTATATTTTATGTTTGTCAAAAAAAATACGAACTGTGTTGAATGTCAACATAACTTTAGGAAGTTATTCGAAATAACTGCCACGGGTTATTCTAATATAGTGCATGCCTGCCATGGTATATGGTAATTGCATATACAACATCATGAAGGTAACTCGACATGTGTGTCCGTCATGTGTATATCTGCATGCTATGCACATATGTGAAACCCAGCTATGGGTTATTTTTCAAGATAACGTGAGACAGTTATTACACATAACTGGTATAGGTTATGTTTGTCAAAAACAAATACGACCTTTGTTGAATTGTCAACATAACTTGAGACTTGAGGAAGTTATTCGAAATAAGTGTCACGGGTTATTGTAATATAGTGCATGCCTGCCAAATTATACATGGTAATTGCGAATATTTAAATGTAAGTACTGTTTCACCAATAACAAAAGTCACCTTCCCCAAAATGTTTAGTTTGATGAAATTCCATCAAATATTAAAATATTGATTTCATAGCGAAAAACTATTTTCCTATGATAATTTAACATGGGGGGGAAGAGGTGGAAGCAGTGGGGGAGGAGTTAACAAAAACGAAAAACAAAATGGAAATTGACACCGAAACCTGGCTTGGAAATGATGTAAATAAGAAAACAAAAGTTTGAATTTGAAAATCGGTCCACAAATCACAAAATATGTAAAACAAATCTATGTTTAGCCCCCCATGTTAAATTCTCATAGGAAGGTCGTTTTTCCTCAATAAAATAAATATTTGATGCAATTTCTTAAAATAATTTTGTTGGCGAAGTTCTTTATTAATGATCATGATGATGAAAAATTACTTACATTTATATATTTTTAAGATTTAATGTGTTTAATGGCCAATAGTTTGTCGGCAGCAAAACGTGGAACAGAGAATAGATGTGTATCGTTTATATTTTATCTAAATATCCTATTCTGATGTATGTATTCACGTAAATTATCATGACCATGGTATTAGTCGCAAGATATAATGCAAATGAGGAACATGCCAGATATTTAGAGTGAAACATCGATGAACATATCGTAGAGTTGAGAATACTTGTTTTCTTTGTAGATGATGTAGCAGTGAGAGACACAGTTAAACCAATTAAATGAACATCCAAACATTTCAACATGTTGGACATGTCGTCGAATTATAGGGATAAAACAGCATACAATTCACCATCGCTGTCATGATTATCACGGTTATGGCAAAAGTGGTATCAAAATGAACAAGGGAATTAACACCACGCTGTGAACTATAGTTAAGTCAACACTTGATTTTGTGTTACCTCCCTTTTAAATTGTGTTGAAAATGATAGATACTGAAAATAACTCATACATGTTATCTACAATTTGATAACGGAAGGGAGACAACTCTCACACAACTAGAAGAAATAACTGTATCAGGTTATTTCGAACGTAACTGAAATCAGCTAAACCACTGACTGATTATAGACAATGCACGTCTCACAACAACAGTCTTTAGGTTTGTGAAAATAATAGTTGTATTCATGTTAAATGTTAAATATGTAATTAATGATGCAGGATTCAGATGTTCTGCACACTTTAATTAGCACAAGTCATACAGCAGTTGATAGGTCTTAGCTCCATAGTCCTCTCTTAGCGAATCCTTAATATTGTAATGAGTTTCCATCACAGGGAATGAGTCTATGCTTTTATACAAGTGAATACATTAGCAGGTGTCATATTGCATGGACTATGCCTTCCAACATATCTGTTGAGTCATGTGCTTCTACAAATATGTGTTTAGAGACGAAAATATACATTTACAAAATAATCATATGTGCAGTATGTGCATATTGCAATAGCATGTGTATTTCCGGTTACATGAGTCTGTTATTTCATCAGGAACTACACTGGTCACACAGCCCATTAGTTCCATTCTCCCAGTCACTGCCACAACTGGTGTTGTTTTTAGTTGGGGCTTGTGGGTTTTGTGGCCAGTGTATATCCAGATCAGCCTGTGCATCCGCACAGTCTGATTAGGACCTGCATTGTTCGCTATTCCAGCATTTATGGTAACACTGGTTTCTTGAAGAAAATGTGAAATACTTGACACTCTACAATGGTGATATCTCATCAGCACAGACGCTCTAATCGGAATTCAAACAATGACAACACCACTCCAGCAATCACGATCAATTATCTACCATTGACCAATCACACGGCCATATGTACACCATGGCACATGTCATATACACGGGTGTAGCTCTAAATGTCATTTATCCGGCCTGAATGAGGTCTGTATATTTTTTAATTTGTTTGCAGTGTAAACTGTGGTTTCGTCAGACAGCGGAGACACTGCCCATACGACATGGATGAGATGGTATCTGGCTAGGCTGGCAGTGCAGCCCGAGTTACGTGATATCACAGCTAATTAAAGTTTAATTACGACAGGAAACAGATTGATCAGTTTAAGATACCATCGAAGGTCAGGTTATGCAAAAGTACATCGAACATCAACTGCGCCGGCGTGTGAGGGGAATCGAACAACATAGCACCGTCTCTAACGATACCGATCGAGCTGCCGGTTGATGATATAATTTGTAAGTGCACGTACCCGTTTGTCTAATATTCACGTAGCCATATATGAATCAAATAGTTCAGTACAACCTCTCTAAACCGGACACGCACGCAGTCTTTGTATACTTTTATGTGTGACAGTGTCATATACCTATTATGATACTGCCTGTTCAAGTTCGCCAATCACAGTCGCGTGCATTGGCATAGTCATATTGTAACGTCCCTATGTCGTATCCGTCTTCAGTAATACGGTATAAACCATAATATTTCCTGTTCACGCAGGGGGTTGGTAGCGGGCCCTCGTGAATCGGGGTAGGGAAATTTAACGACTATATCTACTTGGCAATGAAAAGACGACAGTGACGAGATTTTAGTAACATCTGATATTTTGATAATAGTTCTAACATGCAGTATTACTCAACGTGTACAATTAAAGAGTGGTGACAAACTATGATAACAACGATGAGGGTGATCTGATTATGGACAGAATAATGACTAATATGAGATGTACACATGGCAAGATACAAAAGCACAACATGCGACGTGGGAGTAAAGCAGACTCAAGAAAGGATATTAGCACATGTAAACACGGACTAGATTTATGCTAAAATCTGGCGGAAACATCACACTAAACGCAAACCCAAGTCATGGTGGGAATCACGAAGCTGGGGTTGGGAAATAATGCGGGGGGGGGGAGTCACACAGCGGGGATCACGAAGCTGGGGTGGGAATAATGCTGGGTGGGGGAGTCGCACAGCGGTGATCACGAAGCTGGGGATGGGAAATAATGCTGGGTGGGGGAGTCACACAGCGGTGATCACGAAGCTGGGGGTGGGAAATAATGCTGGGTGGGGGAGTCACACAGCGGGGATCACGAAGCTGGGGTGGGAATAATGCGGGTGGGTGGGGAGTCACACAGCGGGATCACGAAGCTGGGGTGGGTAAATAATGCTGGGTGGGGGAGTCACACAGCTGGGGATCACGAAGCTGGGGGGTGGGAAATAATGCTGGGTGGGGGAGTCACACAGCGGGGATCACGAAGTCTGGGGTAAGAAATAATGCTGGGTGGGGGAGTCACACAGCGGGGATCACGAAGCTGGGGGTGGGAATAATGCTGGGTGGGGGAGTCACACAGCGGGGATCACGAAGCTGGGGGTGGGAATAATGCTGGGTGGGGGAGTCACACAGCGGGGATCACGAAGCTGGGGTGGGAAATAATGCTGGGTGGGGGAGTCACACCGCGGGGATCACGAAGCTGGGGGTGGAATAATGCTGGGTGGGGGAGTCACACCGCGGGGATCACGAAGCTGGGGGGTGGGAATAATGCTGGGTGGGGGAGTCACACAGCGGTGATCACGAAGCTGGGGGTGGGAAATAATGCTGGGTGGGGAGTCACACAGCGGGGATCACGAAGCTGGGGGTGGGAAATAATGCTGGGTGGGGGAGTCACACAGCGGGGATCACGAAGCGGGGGTGGGGGGTGGGAATAATGCTGGGTGGGGGAGTCACACAGCGGGGATCACGAAGCTGGGGGTGGGAATAATGCTGGGTGGGGGAGTCACACAGCGGGGGATCACGAAGCTGGGTGGGGAATAATGCTGGGTGGGGGAGTCACAGCGGTGATCACGAAGCTGGGGGTGGGAAATAATGCTGGGTGGGGGAGTCACACAGCGGGGATCACGAAGCTGGGGTGGGAAATAATGCTGGGTGGGGGAGTCACACAGCGGGGGATCACGAAGCTGGGGGTGGGAAATAATGCTGGGTGGGGGAGTCACACAGCGGGGATCACGAAGCTGGGGGTGGGTAATAATGCTGGGTGGGGGAGTCACACAGCGGGATCACGAAGCTGGGGGTGGGTAATAATGCTGGGTGGGGGAGTCACACAGCGGGGATCACGAAGCTGGGGTGGGAAAGTAATGCTGGGGTGGGGGAAGCGATCACACAGCGGGGATCACGAAGCTGGGGGTGGGAAATAATGCTGGGAGAGGGAGTCACACCGCGGGGATCACGAAGCTGGGGTGGGTATATTGCTGGGTGGGGAGTCACACAGCGGGGATCACGAAGCTGGGGGTGGGAAATAATGCTGGGTGGGGGAGTCACACCGCGGGGATCACGAAGCTGGGGGTGGGAATAATGCTGGGTTGGGGGAGTCACAAAGCGGATCACGAAGCTGAGGGTGGGAATAATGCTGGGTGGGGAGTCACACAGCGGGGATCACGAAGCTGGGGTGGGAAATAATGCTGGGTAGGGGGCATACAACAGCTAGGAACGCATGACAATGGAATTGGATCACCCAACAGGGGTGGGAGGGGGCTCGAAGTTAGGGTGGGGAGTCAGACAGCAGGGGGGTCATGAAGCTCAAATTGTGAATCGTATCGCAATGGGGAAAAAGTGGGTGGGGTAATGGGATATTGGCATTATTATGGTTCCAGCCAATATAATAATCAATAATGCCAGACTGACGTTCAAATCATCACATCTCACGACTAACAGACCACATTGGTAACATCGTCGGTGAGTAATGTTTACAAGGGGGGGGGGGGATATTTGGGCCTTGGGAGTTCTGAGACGCGAGTTGCGTCTCGAGTTGCGTCGCTCGGGACAAGTCGACAACTGACATATTTCACTCCTATTTATAACCTTCGGTCCCGGACGTTGTCCGCAGATGCAGCCCTTTAGATTGGCTCGTAGAGACTCCGAGGACAAAATTCGGACAATGAGAACCATATTTGGAATCCGCGGACAACATGTGAAAGTTTTCCCCAGATTCCGCACAGTGGATTGGTTGGAATGTGTAATAGGATACCGGGACTTTCCCACTTTAACGAAACGTGAAAGTTGTCCCGCGTCGTTGATTGGTCGGAGAGGTTTGGCGGAAATTACCGAGCTTAAACAGGTTTACGCAGTATAAAATGGCGGCCGTGTTCAACACACACAAGAAAATGTCAACAAACAAATATTGTGAATTGTAACTAACTAAACAAGTTTCCTTCCTGGTGATGAAGACGCCGATAATAAACTATTGACAATTGTGAACATCCAGGCATGCATCGGAGATCGTGGTAAGTTCTGTGCATAAAATGACAGACGTGTTTTGTTGTCCAAAATGTGTGATAAATTCGAAGCGATGAATACGCAATACACATCTGTGTCTAGCGATGCTTCGCTGGCTGGGTCGCTTCATTATGTCTGAGTTACAGCGGAATATCTCTAAACCGGACACCCTGGGTTCCTCACAGGGTGTCCGGTTTAGAGAGGTTCCATTGTATATACAATTATTTATACATGTACTTATATAATAGCTCAATTACGTTATATAAATGTTTTCTTGTATCAACATGAACGAATCTGCTATTGCTAATATTTGCAACAATTAAAATAAACACGTAATTGCATGATGGCCAGTTTGAATATCTCAAATAAATTCTGAGCTATCCTGGAATTCATTGATGACCATGTTACCGCTATATGATTGCCCGTTTATATGGATAAAAAAAGTAAAGGTAGTATCTCAGTGGGCTGCGACAGCTCGTGACCTGTTGGAAACAGAAAATTGCGAGAAAATACGCGAGTTAGCGACAATTTTCACTTTGATAACACTGAATTGGTACTTTCGCGTATGTTGCACGAATGTAACACGAATGTCGCACGAACTCCCAGTGGAATTCGCCGAAAGTTCGCATATATGTCGCGCGAATGTCGCGATTTTTTTGCACTTTCGACTGTCGCGCGAGTGTTACGTGACATCCACTCCAATGTCGTGCGGCAGTCGCGCGACAGTTATGCGTGCCAACTGAGAGAAATAGGCAGTTCGCGCCTGTTTCGCGCCCGGAATGTCAGATTCTCATTTTTATCTCCAATCAATCTCAATTTAGTTTCATAGGTACAGAGTGGCCTGCGGTTCTCTTACCAAGCGAATTGCAATTCCTGGAGCGCAGGATTGCAATTCGCGTTCCCATTAATTGCAATTGGACCGCAATCGGACCGCAATCGGACTGCAATCATGTGACCGCGGTCCAAAGAGTTGGTTGCGGAATTGCAATACTTATAGCGCAGTTCGCGCTGCGCTCCGCTTTTAATTGCAATTTACGCTCCTTTGTTTCTGTAAACTGCGAAAGAATGACCGCTTTACGCTGCGCTCTGCGGTAAAACCAGCGGACCGCTCTGCTTAACCAATGCGGCAATAAAATCGAAATAGTTGACAAACGTATCCGTGTTCCAATCCAAAATTGTATCCCATCTATCTAATTCAAAGTGACTACCCTAGAAAGTCAGCGGTATTTGTGATCTGTTTTGTTGGTGCGCAATATAAATCGGCGGGTTATTGCCAGACAAACGATGAAACATTGACCTTGACAATTTCTTGGACAAAACAAAATGTCGTCACTCACTCACTGCCGTTCCGAATATCAAGAACACATTAATAGACACCACCATGCTGACAATATATTTATTTTCATATAAAATCAAATGATAATGTGTGGTCTACGGTATAATATAGCAAAACAAAGCATCAATTTTGCGTTTTGTTTACATTTTCGTCGGTATCAAATTACGTTTTCCTATTATGTTGTCATTATTTCGACGCGATCCTATAGTCGACATGACAATTTCTGAGATCAATACAACTTTTCATAATGTCTTTCAATTTCAAGCTGCAAGGAGACTGTGAATTGCATATTAACCATAATAACATGGTGAACATATTGATAATAATTTTAAAAGAAAAGCATATTTTAATTTTCGAAACCTGATCATAAAAATTAAAATATTAAAAAAAAAATTTATAATTAGATTTATATTACTGCAAACGTTCTGTTCTAGCTGTTGATTTCTATTGGCCCGATTCAAATTTTGTGAAGATAATATTTATTCCGGTGATAGCCATTTATTTAAAATAAAACGGTTTACTTGTGTCACAGAGTGAGAAAGATAAATAACGGCCCGGAATCGAACCAGGGACCTCGTGTTTACCGTACCATGCCCATGACTACCGAGCAAGCTAACAAGGCACAGATCATACACACTTCATCCCCATGGTCAGTTGCGTACTGTGACATTCTTCTCCGCCAAATTGAAATTCGTCCTCGAATTCTATGTTTAATTTTTGTCTCCGAATTCCATATGTTTGGGTACAATTTGGGAGTATTTATCAGTCGCGGTCCTTTGTTGGGCAACAGAATACTCAATTATCGTCCGTACCCAGAGTTCCGGTGCTCCATAGTTTTCCTGCAGAGTACCGAATCGGATCTCATTCGCACTTTAGCTGTTAATTGTGACATATTTTCTGTACTTATCACACAAATGAATAAGTATAATATGACATTTCTTTCAATTGAAAAATACAGAAAATATGTCGCAATTAACAGTTGAAGTGCAAATCAGATGTGATTTGGTACTTTGCAGGGGAAACCTACGGAGAGCACCATTATAAACTCTCGGTACGGACGATGCGGGAGTATTCAGCAGAGTTACTTCCCGCAACTACGTTGGGCGCTAAATGTCACAGGGTGAGAAAGATGTGCACCAGCCCGGAATCGAACCGGGGATCTCTGGTTTACCACACCATCGCTCTACCTGCTGAGCAAACCGGGCACAAATACACACTTATTCACCATAGTGATCACTTCATTCAACCAAAAATTCACAAGCTAGAAGTTATGCCAAAATTATTACAGTCAACGTCACAGATTATGCTCTTGGCGACATTAGCGGACACAAATTTGTCCATCAATTTGATCAAATAAACAACGGAATCTGACAGATAACACTACGACGGCGCATGGAAACATCATTATTCTGGTACTTGGAATCAAAAATGGTGGATATTAAGATCAATATGTGAGGCGCTGACGGAACCTTTAACATTTTTTATCACGATAGCAGCTACAGGGTTGATTGTGACGCATTTATTTAGAGAAACAAGAGATTACAATGGATTGGATATACTAAGTGACATTTTGTTCTAACGTACACCAACATAGAGGATTAAATTTGCGACAATGTTGGATTCTGGATTTTGTGGACAGTGACAGAAATCGGAGCTGGATAAGAACCGACAGACGTGATTCTGAATATGCGTGCTTGGTCTGTGGTTTTTTCTTCCAGATCATGTCATGCATGTTTTAATTTCACGTCATGTCAAAGCAGCACTATTGAATATAATGAATAACTTTAATATTCTACACCAGAATTAAAGTTCATTCATCGTCTGATGTGTAACTGATAAATTAAGGTAAGTTACTTGTATATGACAACTTTTGCCTCACCACGATAGAGGAGGGGGCATTTAGTGTTACCCTTGACCTTGTCCGTTCTTCCGTCCGTCACCAACCTAGTAACTCGAAAAACTTTTAAACCGTAATAGCTACATACCTGAAATTAAACTTGATACATGTATGTTTGATTCGACCCCATGGTCATGGATTATCTCCCCTTTTCAAGTTAGAATTTTCCAATTTTGTCTTGTAGCTCGTAAAACTTTTAAACCCTAATAGCTACACACCTGAAACTTGGTATGTCCTTATGATGAGTAGAATTTGCAAAGTTTATTTTCATTCGACCCCCGAGTCATGGATTATCTCTCTCTTTTTTTTTTGAATTAGAATTTGAAAATTTTTGCCTTGTAACTCGTAAAACTTTTGTAATAGCTACAGCACTGAAATTTGATATGTAGCTTCCTTCTGATGAGTAGATGCGGAAAGTTTATTTCGATTTTTGATTCGAACCCCGTGTCATGGATTATCTCTCCCTTTTGGACACTGAGATTTTGCCTTGTTTACTATCAAAGCGATATGTGGGGTATCCGTGTTCTATGAACACATTTTCTAGTTTAGTTATCTCCCTTTGTTTTTTTCGCGCACTGATTTGTCCGGAGCATAACGCGAACACCCTTTGCAATATTTTGTATGAAACTTAACACATGCATAGGTCTCACTGGACAGGGCGGAGCTAGCGTTAAAGGTACATGCCCACTCAGTAGGCACAAAATGTTCTTTATGTCAGAGACATCATCGGAGACATTTTCTGGCCAGATAAACAATCATTTACCATTACCCACGTATTGTTTGGCATTATTATACATTTTATATCGAAGAAAATTTCCGCATTGATATCAGGGACGATAACTGTGTTTCCTTAAAATGTTAACGGACATTACTATTTATTCTCTGTATTTATTTTTTGATGTGCAATGATCATACTTTATAATCTGTCAATTTTTTTTTTCAGTTGATGCATTTAATTTAATAGTATAAATAATTATAAAATATCATGCCCCATTTGCACATGAAAATACCGATACCACCGCGCGTCACTATCAGTAAAAATAATATTACCAAATGATTATATCTGTATAGCGGGCACTCGTAATGTTTATATTAAAGTAGTGGAATAGTGACAATTATACACTTATTTAATTCCCATAAAGAGCATTTTTAGCCTACTGAGTGGGCTTGCACCTTTAAAAAGGGGTTGGACAATTGTTGTCGCGACCGCCTGCGGACAGTGCGATATAGTCTGCACATTGACGTCCATCTGTATTTTTTTTGCCGAGCCTGCTTGCGGAAAGCGAGACTTAGTGATCACAATGACGTCCGTGCGTCAGTCCGTCCGAAATCGGTGTATGTTTTTAAATACCATATCCTAAGTCACATTGACTTGAAACATCAAATGCTTATTAGTCATAATCCATATATTCATTCTGTCTCCCACTCATGCGGCCCCTGTGCCCCAAGGTCAAGGTCAAATGACTTTGAAATTTTTGTTAAAGTTTTTGCATACCTTATATCTCCACAACACTTACCCAGATTTGCTTCAAACTTCAGATAATTCTTTATTATCATCCATATTTTCATATTTTAGCTCACGCATGCGACCCACATGCCCAAGATCAAGGTCAAATGACTTTCAAATTTGCGTTAAAGCTTTTACATACGTTAATTCAAACTTCAAATAAATATACTCGGACACCATCAAATGCCTCGGTGGGCTCAACATGCGGGCCATGGCCATCTGATTTTTATTTACTGTAGGTTAAAGATTTTTAAGAACACTATATCTCAGAAACAGCTTCGCCCAATTCACTCGAAGCTTCACATGTGTGTTTATCATCATCCATATTTTCATTCTAATGCTCAACTCCTGCAACCCCTGTGCCCAATATCAAGGTAAAATTACTTTCAAATTTACCTCAAAGTTTTTGACATGCCTGCATGTGGACAGTGCGATATAGTTGTCACATTGGCCTACATACGTACGTACGTACATCCGTCCGGGTAAATTTTTTTGATTTAAGGTTAAAGTTTTTAAATGGTACATGCCCACTCAGTAGGCACAAACTGTTCTTTATAGCAATAAAATAATGTATAATTGTGTCACTATTCCACCAGTTCTAAAAATTATGTGTGCCCGCTATCCATATATAATCATTTAGTAATATTTATTTTACTGATAATGACTAGCAGTGGTATCAAGCTATTTTCATATTCAAATGAGGCATGATATTTTTATGCCACCGGGTTTCGAAGAAACGGGTGGCATATAGTGTTTGGACCGTCCGTCCGTCTGTCCGTCCGTCACACTTTTCGGTTAACCACTTTGTCACAGTTTCTCAAATATGCTGCAGGTGGCATCCGCGTTCGACAGACGCATTTCTTGTTTTTAATAATTTATGCTAATTAAAGGTACATACCCACTCAGTAGGCACAACAATTAAAGTTATGTGTATTCTCAGTTATTTGTAGGAATTAAATAAGTGTATAATTTTTGTCACTATTCCACCAGTTCTAAACATTACGAGTGCCCGTTATATGGATATAATCATTTAGTAATGTTTATTTCACTGATAGTGACATGCGGTGATATCAGGCTATTTTCATAGGCAAATGGGGCATGATATTTTTTAATTACTTATACTAATTAAATGTGTTTCCCTGAAAAAATAATGTTTTCGACAGATTATAAAGTATGATCATTGCACATCAAAAAATAAATAGTAATGTCTTGGTAACATTTTAAGGAAACACGGTTATCGCCCCTGATAGCAGTGTGGAAATTTACGTCCGATATAAAATGTATAATAATGCCAATAAATATGTGTATTAATGGTGAATTAATGTTTATTTTGCCAGAAAATGTCTCAGATGATGCTCTGATATAAAGAACATTTTGTGCCTACTGAGTGGGCATGTACCTTTAAGAACACTATATCTCTGAAACCGCTTCACTCGAAACTTCACATACGGTGTATTTGTCACCCACATTTTCATTATTATTTATATGTGCCCAATGTCACGGTCAAATTACTTTGAAATTTCCCTTAAAGTTTTTGTTGGGCCCGCTTGCAGACAGAGCGATATAGTTGGCACATTGGTGTGCATTCAGGATAAAGTTTTTGGTTAAAGTGTTTTTTAGTTAAAGTTTTTGGGTATACTATCAAAGCCTCGGCGGGTGCGGCATGTTTTTATGTCAACGGGCTAAAGCTTTGTTGCAATAAAAAAAAATTTTTGTACTATCAAATGCCTCGGCGGGCACGACATGCAGGCCATGGCCATCTAGTTATTATGGCATGCGATTTGATCAGTCGGCCATCACACCATGACTAGTTTAGCACTTGATCAGTCGGCCATCGCACCAGGACTAGTTTAGCACTTGATCAGTCGGCCATCACCCCAGGACTAGTTTAGCACTTGATCAGTCGGACATCGCTCCAGGACTAGTTTAGAACTTGATCAGTCGGCCATCGCACCAGGACTAGTTTAAAACTTGATCAGTTTCCCATCTCACCAGGACTAGTATAGCACTTGATCAGTCGGCCATCGCACCAGGACTCGTTTAGAACTTGTTCAGTCGCCATCACACCAGGACTAGTATAGCACTTGATCAGTCGGCTATCGCACCGGGACTAGTTTAGCCCTTGATCAGTCGGCCATCACACCAGGACAAGTATAGCACTCGATGAGTCGCCATCGCACCAGGACTAGTTTAGAACTGATCAGTCGGCCAGCGCTCCAGGACTAGTTTAGCACTTGATCTGTCGGCAATCTCACCATGACTAGTATAGAACTAGATCAGTCGGCCATCGCTCCAGGACTAGTTTAGCCCTTGGTCAGTCGGCCATCATACCAGGACTAGTTTGTTTAGCCCTTGATCAGTTGGCCATCGCACCAGGACTTGTGTAGTCCTTGATCAGTCGGCCATCGCACCAGGACTAGTATAGAACTTGATCAGTCGGCCATCGCACCAGGACTAGTTTAGCCCTTGATCAGTCGGTCATCGCACCAGGACTAGTAGAGCACTTGATCAGTCTGCCATCGCACCATAAGTAGTATAGCGCTTGATTAGTCGCCCATTGCACCATGCCCAGTATAGCACTTGATCAGTTGGCCATCTCACCATGCCCAGTATAGCACGTGATCAGTCGGCCATGCCGAGTATACATGTAGCACTTGATCAGTCGGCCATCGCACCAGGACTAGTAGAGCACTTGATCAGTCTGCCATCGCACCATAACTAGAACTTTTAGGACGCCAAATGTAGATGGCTGGTGTGTGTGGGGATCATTGTTTTGTGTCCCCGGCGGTGGTGCGGAGTACAATGATGAATTACTGATGAATTACTGTATTGAACACACATGTATATGCACTGTGATACCGTACTTCACAATCCTCAGTTTTAAATTGTTTCTGTATCGTAAAACTGAACATTTATTCATTTTGAAAAATTTAAAATTGTGGCAGATGATCGAAATGAAAACCGGATGTTTACATGCGAAATGATTGCAATTCTTGGTAAGTGAATCGCAGGCGGGAGTGTAGTATTTCACCATGCCCAGTCGCCCATTGCACCATGCCCAGTATAGCACTTGATCAGTTGGCCATCTCACCATGCCCAGTATAGCACGTGATCAGTCGGCCATGCCGAGTATAGCACTTGATCAGTCGGCCATCGCACCAGGACTAGCAGAGCACTTGATCAGTCTGCCATCGCACCATAACTAGTATAGCGCTTGATCAGTCGCCCATTGCACCATGCCCAGTATAGCACTTGATCAGTTGGCCATCTCACCATGCCCAGTATAGCACGTGATCAGTCGGCCATGCCGAGTATAGCACTAGATCATTCGGCCATCACACCAGGACTACTTTAGCACTTGATCAGTCGGCCATCGCACCAGGACTAGTATACACTCAATCAGTCGGCCATCACACCAGGACTAGTTTAGAACTTGATCAGTCGGCCATCACACCAGTACTACTTTAGCACTTGATCAGTCGGCCATCGCACCAGGACTAGTATAGCACTCGATCAATCGGCCATCGCACCAGGACTAGTTTATAACTTGATCAGTCGGCCATCGCACCAGGACTAGTTTAGAACTTGATCAGTCGACCATCGCACCAGGAATAGTTTAGCCCTTGATCAGTCGGCCATCGCACCAGGACTAGTTTAGAACTTGATCAGTCGACCATCGCACCAGGAATAGTTTAGCCCTTGATCAGTCGGCCATCGCACTGCGACTAGTTTAGCCCTTGATTAGTCGGCCATCGCACCAGGACTAGTATAGCACTCGATCGGTCGGCCATCGCACCAGGACTAGTTTAGAACTTGATCAGTCGGCCATCGCACCACGAATAATTTAGAACTTGATCAGTCGGCCATCGCACCAAGACTAGTTTAAAACTTGATCAGTCGGCCACCGCACCATGACTAGTTTTGCCCTTGCTCAGTCGGCCATCGCACCAGGACTAGTTTAGAACTTGATCAGTCGGCCATCGCACCAGGACTAGTTTAGAACTTGATCAGTCGGCCACCGCACCAAGACTAGTTTTGACCTTGCTCAATCGGCCATCACACCAGGACTAGTTTAGAACTTGATCAGTCGGCCATCGCACCACGACTAGTTTAGAACTTGATCAGTCGGCCATCGCACCTGGACTAGTATAGCACTCGATCAGTCGGCCATCGCACCATGACTAGTTTAGAACTTGATCAGTCGGCCATCGCACCAAGACTAGTATAGCACTTGATCAGTCGGTCATCTCACCAGGACTAGTTTAGCACTTGATCAGTCGGCCACGTCATCCTGCGTTATAGACAGAAGTGGTGGTCGGGGGCGGTGGGGGGGGGTGTAGTGTAGTCATAGACAAAAACTGGTGGTGGTGGTGATACACATTGTTCCCACTGTGGGATATAGACCGGAACTTTTATGACGCCAAATGTAGATGGCTGGTGTGCGTGGGGGATCATTGTGTTGTGTCCCCGGCGGTGGTGCGGAGTACAGTGATGAATTACTGTATATTGAACACACATGTATATGTACAGTGATACCGTACTTCACAATCCTCAGTTTTAAATATTGTTTCTGTATCGTAAAACTGAACATTTATTCATTTTGAAAACTTCAAATTATGGCAGATGATCGAAATGAAAACCGGATGTTTTACATTCGAAATGAACCGGTGCATCGGTATATTTTAACCACAGGATGACCCACTTTATATTATACCATATCCGTACGGATATATCGTATATACGAACGGATATCGTATGTTTGTATAATATTCGTATAGTATTTGTATAATCACTGATAATGTAAACAAACTGTACTATACGATGATACGGTAAGTTTTTACCGGAAATAGCGAAAGAATGACCGCATAAACGGTATCGCGAAAGAATGACCGCACAAACTGGACCGCGAAAGAATGACCGCACAAACGGTATCGCGAAAGAAAGATCGCAAAAACGGGACCGCGTTTGGACCGCAATTAGACCGCAATTAGACTGCAATTCCAGAGGGGAAGAATTGCAATACAAGGACCGCTGGATTGCAATTCTTGGTAAGCGAATCGCAGGCGGGAGTGTAGCCCATCCCTCTCAAAGTTGTCTCACATTTCTCACACTTTCTGACTCACGGAAACTAAATTGAGAAGGGTTCGAGACTTGTTCGAGACACCCGCGACGACTCTGGCACTATGTTGAGACAACATTTGTAACGCGAATTTGTTGAACATGTTCAAACTTCCAGCGACACGAGAGTGAGGCCCTGCGTCTGTCGCGAGGCAATTGAGAACCCCTGCGAACGTTTCGAGACATTTTGGAAACTCCATCGCGAATGCCGTTCGCAATTTATCGCCAACAGTCGCAGCCCAGTGAGATACTAGCTTACCATTTAGGTTGGGGCGATTATCTACGGAGACCCGTAGGGGACATGGATTTATTTTCATTAATTCGTTCCCTCGAAATAACAATTCGTTCCGTAAATTTAACAATTCGATGTGGATATATGCATGAGCTCCGCAGGGTGCGATATTGCGCGGCTTTAGGGCAATATCGTTGCGTGGCGGAACGAGTGGCATAAATGCACATACGAAACAAATAACCTTTTTATTACTATTATCACTCACAATGTATATGCTCCTCAAAAAAGTATACTCAATCAAAAAACACATTAGTGGTGGTTTAGAAGGAACTATTTTACGAGGTTTTGGAACTGACCAATATGAACTCTCCGGAGAGATCAATATGGAAATATATTGACGGCTTGCGTTACATTGTGTTTCAATGTGAAACAAAAGTACGTATATAATAATACTGGAATAATTTCGTGACAGAGAAAGTACATGCAAATGTGTCACCATCACCATCCAATGTACAATGTACACTGTCTGATATATGGTTAACTATATGTGGCTGCTACTGGAGAAATATGGTTTATCAGTTTTACGACCAGTGCATATTCAGATCAGCCTGTGCGTCCGCCTGTTCAGTGTATCATGATTTACACGCCGTTCCCTCAATGAAAAAACACCGGTCATGATTCTAACCAGCTATGTAGATCGCTATCAGATACACGAGCTCGCGATTTGATCAGGAGCAGCACTGGTCACAAATCCCATAAGGCAAATTTACCCGGTCACAACCACATATATTGGAGCACTTTATATCTACGCAAACCCTCAATGGGCGGTATCCTGCTTCACTCGGCGGTATCCTGCTTCACTGGGAGAGAGTGGCTTCTTGAATGAATAATAATAACATATCAAGTGCCTTCGGCTTCGGTCGTATTATATTCGAGCATACATCTGTATGAGATGTGTGCGTTATTGCAATGGAAAACCGAGGCTATACCGAGTTGTGTGTGAAATCAGTCAACGAGTCTAATAACTTGTAGATCTAGATTGCAGCTCAAGCATAGCATTGTCATAATCAATCCTCAAGTGTGGCTGTGACTGACTTAATGGATTTTTCAGATTTGAGACCACCAGTGTAGATCCAGATCAGCCACTGCAGCCACTGCAGCCACTGCAGCCACTGCAGGCTGATCAGGTTCTGCACTGTTCTCCATTGCATCAATCGTCATGCTTCTAACAAGCAATATATATCGTTATCAGGCTGCAGGAGTGTGCTATTTAATCTTGAGCTAAACTAGTCACAAATCATACAATCTCCATTTATGTAGGCCCAGCCACAAATATAGATGTGACTGGAGAAAATGGGTTTTCGGTTTTGAGAACAGTGTATATCCAGATCAGCCTGTGCATCCGCACAGTCTGATCAGGATCTGCACTGTTCTCCATTGCATCATACTGGACACAAAGCCCCATTTCTCCAGTCACAGCTATGTATGTGGCTGGACCTACAAACTGTGGATGTTCTAGTGCACTTTATCAACCTGATAATAACCAATGCTCTATTACAAGCGGGAACACTGCTGAATTTATTTAATGACCACTGTATATCCTGACCAGACTGCATCGGTGTGCAGTGCAGACTGATCCGGATTTACACTGGTCGTAGATGCCATAAGGTAGTCACAACCACCGTTGGAAAACGGCGAACACTGTACCGCGTGACGACACTGCTCACATTCGTCATTTATATAGAGGATCAAAGCAAATATGCAGGCGCGTGACATTCAGTGTCAAATGTATCCACCAGACACATGTACAACGTCAAGCCATTGTCAACATTGCACATCAGATATCAGATATCAGATGTCAGATATATGATGTATGATTTGATTAGATTAGATTAGATTTTCGCTATGCACACTGTATTGTAAATGTTTCTGTATATGTTGTACATGCTCATGAGCCAGTTGGCTTAATGCAAATACACTTTCATCTATGATAAATGCTTGGAGCGAATATCACATATCTATATCTATATGTATTTGGCACATTAGTACACCATCGCCTGCGCTAATCCTGCCAATATTCGAATATATTTGTATTTCAAAATACTTGAATATTGTGCTTGAAATCAAACAGCTTGATTGGTCGAGCCTGAACTGTGCTATTGGAAGAATGGGACTGAGCCCCATTTTCCCGGTGACGCCTTCAATTATGAAACATCCTACAGTACCGTATTATATTTGCCGACAGGAACTGCTCGGTACATGGGGCTACGGAAGCATCATAAGATTGGTTCGGCGAATCTCGTGGGTGTCCCCCATTACCCACCCAAAGTGTATGTTGTTACCAGTTAGTTGAACCCTCTCGACGAGACCGTTCAACTTAGTGGTAATAACATACAATTTTGATGAGAAATGAGAAAAATTGCAGAAAAAAATATTTACATTCCGTTTTTTTTTTTAATATTTTTTTATGAACGTGCATCTATGATAAATTCATCGAGCGAATATCACATATCTATATCTATACGTATTTGGCCCATCAGTACACCATCGACTGTGCTAATCATGCCACTATTTGTAAATGAGTTTATACAAAATACTTTAATATTGTGTTTGAAAGTAAGCAGCTTGATTGCGATACAGTCTAGGTACAGCCAATCAAACTGCTTGATTACTAGTTGATATTGCCAATAGATGTTCCAAAATGTTGAAATGTCGAAATGTTGGCACAATTAGCGCAGGTGGTTGTGTAACCTGTCGATCTTTGACAATGTAAGTGTCGTGTCCCATGAATTGCAATGCTCATGCGCCGGTTGGGATGGGCAACAAATTAGGTCACAATACACTACAAGTGCGAGTCATTAATGGATCATTGACACGAAATATACGTACGTACATGGACTTGGAGAGACAACAGCGGGTACAAGAGCGTTCATGCCCAGTCATATACACGCCATGTGAGTTTGTACCTTCGGACATCTGCGTAATTTCATTCAATTCGTTTACAAAATGTGCACTATTTTTCATAAATAAAGTCAAAAGTAGACAAAACTTCCAGAGTACGTGCGGAATATAATTGTTGACGCCATTTACGGAAGATATTGTAAATTTTGTAGACGTATTTCATGAAAATCCGAAGTTACAAAATCACATGGCGTGTCACATATACAAGTGGTAACAACTTTCTGTCTGACGTACTCACGACCTGACGTCATCATCCCACGAGCTGTGAATGTTGGGTCAAACCATCTGTCTGTTTCGAAATGCAACATGTTTATTTTGCATCACCTCCAGTTCTGAGTGTGATTAGCTGAAATATCCAAAATATTCCGAAATTCATAACAAATATAAGTAATTTGAATCAGACTCGGTGAATGCGTTAATGATTTCTGGCCACTGCAGATAATTCAATGGCCACGATGTATTGGTAAACGTATGTGCAACCAGTGTACCCAGAGTGTCTACACCATTCGTCGTGTAGTCTATGAATGCACTATTAATGAATGTATGCATACAATTAAAGTTGCTCCCCAAAAGTATACTTAGCCATTTTGGTGGAGTCAGCTACTGATGCTTTGCTAACCATAATATTCTACCTGAAAGCGAGAACACTCGGGTTACGGCTTTGCTGGTAGCTCCGTTTACTTAGCAGATTAAATGTGTTTTTAGAAGCATGACCGGAGTTTCATTTATGGACTGGCGAATAGTGTAGATCCTGATCAGACTGTGCGGATGCACAGGCTGTTCTGGGTCTACACTGTTCGCAAAATTCACAAGCCCCAAATCACAGCATAGACATGTGCGAGGGCTGATGAAATGTCTGCGATCAGGATATACCATATAAATATAAGAGGGGAAGTCACATACTCGCACACGTGTTTGATAGAAAAAAGTCAAGATTTTAATCTCATTCATATATATAAATATTTGGACAAAGCGTTTGTATCCAATACATTACCATGGAGACGGTTACATTCACTGTGTCAACGTTGTAAGAGTCGTCGTTTCGGAATATCATGAACTGTTTGCAGTCACAAATTCGCCATAAATGGACCTCGACCTAACAAAACCGGGCTTATTCCCAATATAGTCGAAGGAGACCCAGACCAACTTGACATCATTACTTGTAGATAGAGACAAACACTGTTTAGCTTCGTTTTGGAATTGTCAACGAGCTGTGTGCCTATTGAGATACATTCGCATTTGTGTGTCTGTTCACCCACCATAATGGCGAGAATCAGTGAAAGTTGTTGCAAATGGCATGAGTTCATGCTACATACTTGCTATGCATAATTGTTGAAGATACCCACTCAACTTTCTGATAATACTAAAAGTATAAATGTGACCCGATTTGTCGAATCAATACAGCAATATACTATTAGTTATTATTTGTTTTATTTATACTATATTTAACGAGGGTGACACAGTTGGCCAATGCCAGTCTACCCTGTGGCCTCCACTACAGAATTACATTCAAAGGCATATGCACATATAATTATATACAATCACATGTAATAATTTGGCGTAACTAATAACTACGAATTAACTAACATTAACTACGAGGGGCGTAAACAACGATCGATCTGCATTTGATTGAATACTAATAATCATAACCTGGTTACTTTATGACTTTACCTCATACAATGGAGATAGCCTTGCTTTTCCAAAGTCGGCACAACAACCGGTAGAGCAACACAATTGGGTGACGATTTACAAAACTGACGTATCGCCTTTGCGTCCAGTGTAGACCCAGGCCAGACTGCAGACATGACTGGGTTCACGTTGTTCGTCATTCGATGAGCATGTACAGACCCACCATGTATCAAACAAATACATGCCTATTGCAACAATGAGCATGTATTCGGACATGATTCAGATTGGTAACAAGTCCCGGTTTCTAACCTGACAGGAAGCGTCCATTATCTGTCAGTGGTCTATATATGAGACATGGTATTTGATTGTGTACCTTCGGACATCTGCGTAATTTCATTAAATACGTTTGCAAAATGTACAATATTGTTGCATGTACAATATATATTTACAATATAATTCCGCATGTACTCCATGTACGCCATTTAAGGAAAATATTGCAATTGTTTAAAACGTATTTCATGAAATTATGCAGATGTCCGAAGTTACAAAATTCCATGGCGCGTCTGATATGAGCCACTCCTGGAAAATGTGGGTCACTGAGATGTAGCGAATAGGATGTGTAATATAACCCGACAGCATAGGACCCAGCTGTATAGGCACTGGTCGCGTTGGGCCCGGCTGGATAGACCCCGGCAGAATAGGGCCGGGTAAAACAGAGCGCGGGTGTATATGGTCCGGCTAAACAGGGCCCTGTCGCGTAGGGTCTAGCTGAATAGAGCACAGACAGCATAGGTCCCGGTTGAATGGGATCCGGCTGTATATGTTTCCGATAAATGGATGCCTGAATGCAAAGGGCCCTGCTTAATACGGTTGTTTACTTTCTCCTTCATCGAAAGTGTCCGCGGAAATTTGCTAATGCATGTTGTATTAGGTGAGTTTGTGATAATATGTTTGTATCATATTGTTGCCTTTTCTGTCAATAAGAATAGCGAGGCATGAATGAATGTCCAGCGGACAGTAGTATAATTTTCTGGCGCGAAAGTGAAATATAATTCCGCAAATCTATACCGATAGCTGAAGGGTATCGGTAGAGCAACCCATTATCTATAAAGCTGATTACGTGCAACGAATAAATCCCTGTGTTTTGATCCAGTGATGTCAGCCATATTATATGCTGGAATAAATAACATAATCCTTTCACCCCTAAGTAACTTGACTGGATTTTTGATATAGCAATTTTGCAACCAAGCAAATCGTTACAAAGGGATTTTCAGGCTTGTTTGGTGTTTTTGTTCTCCAAAATATGAAAATTACTTGCAAAGAGTGAAGATCCTGACGAGACGGCTCGTCATGAGCCGGCTCATCTGGATCTACACTGTTTGTCAATACCACTATACGGGTCTGTAGTGCTGGGAGGATTAATGTCACGGTTGCCCCCCTGTTTATACGTCGTATAATCGATTCGCTACAGCTTTCGAATTTGGATTATCTCCTCGTACGACGGACGAACTTTGTTCTAAGTAACGCTAAAATATTTCCTGTGAGTACGTGACCCAGTAAAACCTGCCAAAATACAGAGATAAATGCGATCATGACCCCATTAACCCCTAATGCCTCCATCACAACCCTTCAGTGTGACCCGAACTCGGGAAATCTATGTTGCTACCAAACAAGTCTGGATATCGCCCGTTTCTGATTACAGAACGTGTCATACAGTGCTGTCTCAGTGGGTCAAGTTTGTTATGACTTAGTGCACTAACTCACAATACGCCTGTCCATGATAGATTGGTAAGTACGAGTCCAGATATGCCAAGATGAGCAGATTGGCGTTAGGACTTACGATAAAACATATACATATATGGCTCTTATCTGATGACCCCCGTTCAAGTTCGTTTAAGTAAATATTATGTCTGATATGGCATACTATATCCACTTACGGACACACCCGACATCGTTTTCGTCTCTTTCGTACGTCAGTGATCCAGATAGCCATGTTGGGGGTAGTCACCTACAGTTTAGGGTGTACCCCTACAGGGGCCCGCTTCACAAAACGTAGTACGACTAAAATGTTCGTCAGTGCAAATTTAGGATCGTCTGGAAATCTCAATTCATGGATTTACATTTACTGAACATTTTCTGCATATGCAGTCTATGCTCAATACATGTAAATCCAATAATTGTTTACAAAAAAAAACAATGTTAATGTTAAATTTAAAAACTAACGTAATGTTACACTTGCGAACATTTTAGTCGTACGAAGTTTAGTGAAACGGCCCCATGTTCTGCATTGTGGCAGCGAAAATGTCCACATGGTGTATGTCCCTTGGCAGGAGTTTCAGGGTAACTCCGGAATATGTATCGGCACCTGATAAACTAACAACTACTTCATCACTTGAACGGCGACATTGAACTGAGCAGGACATTTGTTTTTACCGGCCGGCAATTATCTCAAGGTTACCGGGGGCGGCCATTTTAACTGCTGGAAATTAACTTATATTTCCAGTGCGTTTATTCTTATTCACTGGATTGTTACTTCTGTATTTGCGAAAAGCTAGGTCGTGGCTGGGGTGTGCTTGTGGTGGGCGATTTTTCGGCTGGAATTGAGTTAATTTAGACTAGTTGCTTGGGAATTTTTTGTTCTTATTATTCATATCTCCGTGTTATGGGTGGTTGATTGTGGCACCTTGTGTATCTGCCTGGCCTCACGGTAGGGAAGTTGACTACTTGGTGCATCCGACTGCCACTTATAGAACACAACACATGCGTGTAGTCCTTCTGGGACTCGGACTGGTTTGTGGTTACACCCGTGTCGCTCTGCCTGGCTGCCGATATAGCGGATAAGCCGGGCGGATTGACCTATCCGGGTGTATCCCGCGGCCATTACCGGGTTCTGGATTGAATATGCGCATAGGTGAGATATATATACCATCTGCATATTATTATTATTAATATTATTATTAGAATTATTATTATTATCTGGTGTGTAGTCGTACTGCGACCAGTTCGCACCAGTGGGACACGCGACGTGTTAACACATGGGGGTACGTGGACACCACGGGGAGCCGAGGTGTTCATGTTCCTGCCACGTTTGGCCAGGGTGCCCATGCAACTCAGTTACAACACTTTCTTATGCACGTAAGCCATATACAACATGTCTGACCACATCAGCAAGTTAGCTCAAGCTGAGCCGAATTGTCTGCCTACCCTTGCCTGCTTCTGGCTCCGGCCTGCCTTGGAGCTGTCTTGAAGTGGCAACTATGTGGAAGAAAATAGCACGTGTTCTTACCGACTACATGACACCAACTTGCGTGTCGAGTGCCCCCAGCAGGGGTGGATTGGCTCTACATGGGACCCGTTTTGCGCTGCATCACTGGTGCCAGGTTATATCCAGATACCCCCTATTGTATTTCCACCTCCCGTGCACCGGGACACCGCGTGGGAATTGGACCGCATTGGACATAAGCAGTCTCCCATTTCGGCACACAATTATACACATCAGTCCACCTTGCACCAACATATATCACATATAACATTTCAAAATTCGGCCTTTTTGGATTTATATGTCCAGGTATGGAAGGTCTTCGAGCCAATTCCAAACCTTAAATATATACTACAGTGAAAGCTCTCTAAACCGGACACCCTGGGAGGTCCGCATGCGGTATTGTACAGCTCGTATTGTTAACACCGACTAGATTGGCAGGATTGCTGAAATTATGACACTACTATGAAACCTATGTAAACCGGACACCCTGGGAGGTCCCCAGGCGGTACTGTACAGCTTGTATTGTTAACACCGAGTAGATTGGCCGGACTGCTGAAATTATAACACTACAATGAAACCTCTCTGAACCGGACAGACTGGGAGGTCACCATGCGGTATTGTACAGCTTGTATTGTTAACACCGATTAGATTGGCCGGACTGCTGAAATTATAACACTACAGTGAAACCTCTCTAAACCGGACACACTGGGAGGTCCACAGGCGGTATTGTACAGCTCGTATTGTTAACACCGAGTAGATTGATCGGACTGCTGAAATTATAAAACTACAGTGAAACCTCTCTAAACCGGACACACTGGGAGGTCCACAGGCGGTATTGTACAGCTCGTATTGTTAACACCGAGTAGATTGATCGGACTGCTGAAATTATAAAACTACAGTGAAACCTCTCTAAACCGGACACACTGGGAGGTCCCCCCAGGAGGTATTGTACAGCTCGTATTGTTAACACCGAGTAGATTGGCTGGACTGCTGAAATTATGACAGTACTATGCAACCTATATAAACCGGACACACTGGCAGGTCCGCAGGCGGTATTGTACAGGTCGTATTGTTATCACCGAGTAGATTGGAAGGACTGCTGAAATTATAATACTACAGTGAAACCTCTCTAAACCGGACACCCTGTGAGGTCCCAGGGTGTCCGGTTTAGAGATGTTCCACTGTAAATCAGGCATATGACCATTCTGAAATATACCAACATTACGCAGGTATCAACTACATATATTTGAGTGCATGTTTGGAATGTGTTCAATCACATTAACATTGTACATTAGACGAGACTCTCTCCAAATTTTCAAATAACTTTATTTTGACTGTAATAAAAGGCCACGGTGTATTATTTGTAAGCAGTTGATTACGGGTTTTCTTTCACAGTGAAACCCATGCAAATAACTCACACGAGTGTAACAAAAGTAGTTAATGAATGATCGATCACGTTCTGGTTGGGGGTAGTAGCAGATAAGTTGTGTCATTATATGATCGTCAATGCTGATATACTTGAATTTGAATCCCAGGTTAAGGCACTTGGTCTCAATTTTTAAGCAGCTTTTCAATTTATTTCACTCAATCCATTGTATAGGACATCACACACTGTAAAACATTTCCGTAAATAGTTTACGGTAAAGGGCCTGCAGTTGGTTTCCAGCACTTCACCATAATTATGTACGGGTCATTCCAGTAAAAATGTCTTACGGTGTTGGGCCGTAAAAATATATACCGGATTATTCCGTACAATTTTACGGTAAGATGCTGGAAACCAGCTACCGGCCATGTGCCGTAAGATTTTACGGTCTTACCGTAGTTATTGCAATCCGGGCCCAGTGATAAAACATAAAATTGATCGAATGGTTCGAATCCCTTACCTCACCATAAAATTGCAAAATATAATAAATTCAGTGCTGATAATAGCATCTCGAACTGATGTAGGATACCCTAACAACACACAACCATTCCCTATTAGGTGGTACATAATAAGCCGATTCAACTCTCACATACAAGCCAAAATACGTTGTAATTAAGCCGATTTTCACACAGCGCGACCCATATATAATATGTGTACACAAATGTTTTCTAAAACAAATATAATGACATTAAATATAGTAATAGTGTGCACGTTATGCTAACATTGTAAGTTGTATGTGACGGGAACATAGTACATGTATAATGCAGTATTCGTTGATATACCTGAGTGTGCTGGTGAGCTACATAGATATGTGTGACTCATAACACATACATTGATTAAGCCGCGATTACAGATGTGCAGCTGCTATTTTTTTGTATGTGTATGTTCATTATTTATTACGGTACTGTTGGCTAAAAGTCATAAATGGTTTTGTGGGCGGCAGATGGGAGCACTCGATAGGTAATTTAACGATCGGGGTTCATTCTTACCGGAATACCGATTGGAGACCTGGTTTGGCCCTCACATACGTCTTTGGTATTTTTTATGTGACAGTTGAATCTGGTTATACTCCTTATGTGAGTATTAAGATATTCGTAATCCTACTTTTAGGGGAAGGGGCCTAGTGACTTTGGTGTGGTATGGACCTGGCACCAGGTCAGGTTATTCTAATTGCAGAGCTGAATATATTTGTTCTTGATGTAAATATTCCATCCTGATTTTGTGATTCGCTCCCCCCCCCCCCCCAATGCAACAGGTTAACATGGGATCGAACCCGTTTGCCCGGCCTTACATGACCTTAGCTGTTGATAAGCCGTTAAACATTAATAAACAATCAAACAAACAAACATAAATGGTTTTAGTCCATATATTAGATGTAGTATGATAGTTCATACGAGTGTACATTGTTAATGCAAGTGAAACTCATTCAACCGTGGCATATATATATTCACCGCCAGGCTAAGGCAATAAATGCGCTTTCTTGTATATAACATAAATGTAATGTGCTTGAGAAATGAATATTAACCCTCTGCAGGGAAAACGTCGTGTACACAGTTATATAGTTCATACACTCGTTAACTAATTTTAAATAAACGTCCATGTATAACGTGTGCCAGTCTACTCCACGCTGACATTATTTGTTTGTAAATGTATATGTATTATGTTTCTTGGGGAGCCAAATCCGATACACACAATCAACTTGTATATAGAAAATTACGAGATTGATCATATCTTAAGCTTATACAAAATAGTATTTCATTGTAAACATTTGTAAATGAACAAATAAATTTGCATAATTGCGTAAATTATGTGTCAATAACTGTTTCACAATGTAATATTGATAAGATGTATGTATATATGCAAGCATAAATAGGATAAATAGCAAGACATAATATACATAATATACATGCACATGTCATATTTTAAAACTATGGAGCCATTTTGAATCACTCTCTAACATATAACAGAAACGATGGACAACAGGGAAACACATCACATAGTACATACTATGAATCTATAAACAGACAAATACTATAATAAAACAAGGTACATATACACAGATGGTTAGCTCGGATATTAATAAAATACACATTTGGCGGCCCTTTTGTTTTTTCTTAATTGCCATCAAGTTACAGATTTATAAATGCATATGTGATGATGTGTCTTGTGTTATTATACAAATTCATTCAATTCAAAGGGGTAGTAACTGACTTCCAAGTGCTCATTGTAAACAGTATAAGGTTCTGACCGCTAACAGTATACACATTATTATATTAAATATCAGTTTCTTATGAAGATACGTATTTTAAATAAATACGAATATGTTATAAAAAGAAGAGCTGAAAGCGCTATGAATTAGCGAATTGTTGCTCATTAGTTAGAACATCAGTTGCTATGGTTGCGCCAGATTGTGTGTAATTTACGACATTAACAGATACATATAAGCCCGAGTCAAATACATGTGCATTACATTAACAAAATAATATTTCACAAGTTTATTAACAGTAATCAACGTAAATACTGTTCACAGTTTGTCTGTATTGTTTGTCCACAGATAATTCACGGTTACCATGGAAACTTCCAAAATGACGGCATTCGGCCGCGGTTTACGCAATTTCAACACGCGGATTCGGCTTCTACGATGCATTTTACACAAAGATAGATGCATTTCAAAAAGTTATACACTGCATGTGGGGTAAATCGCAAAACAAACTGGGTACAAAATGCTGCCCAAGGAATTGTTGCTCATTTGTTACAATATCGGTTGCTATGGTTACCACAATATTTTGTTTATTTTCAGAAATTTATAAATATAATCCCGAGTGAAATATACATGTATCCTATTAATAAAATTATATTACCACAAGTTTATTGACAGTAATCACTGCCACAACTATTAACATTTTGTCTGTACTTTTTCCACAGAGAATTTACGGTTACCATGGAAATGTCCAAAATTACGTCATTCGGCCGCGGTTTACGCAATTTTAACACGCGGATTCGGTTTATACGTTGAATTTCACATAAAGATAGATGTATTTCATAAAGCTCTACTCTGGATAACTCGAAAAATAAGCGTCGTACAGAAGGCTGTCCAATAGGGTACCCCTCCACTGGTTCGTTTCTGCTACCTTTTGTCATTGATTGTATGTTATGTGAATATTATGTAAAAAACATAAAAATTGTGATATGTTTCTCACAAGGGGGGGGGGGAGGGGGGGGGAAATTACCCCCCCCCCCGCCACTGGTTGGTTTAAGCTACTTTTTGTCGTTGATTGTATGTTATGTGAAAAGCATCAACATTGTGATATGTTTCTCACACGGGGGGGGGGGGGATTCCCCCCCCCCCTCCACTGGTTGGTTTCTGCTAATTTCTGTCGAAGATTGTATGTTATGTGAATATTATTTAACGAGCATCAAATTTGTGATATGTTTCACACAGGGGTGGAGGGGAAATTTCCCCACCCTCCGCTTGTTGTTTTCTGCCACTTTTTATCGTTGATTGTATGTTATGTGAAAAGCATCACAATTGTGATATGTTTCTCACATGGGGGGGGGGAATTTCCCCCCTCCGCCGGTTGGTTTCTGCTACTTTTTGTCGTTGATTGCATGTTATGTGAAAAGCATCATTGTGATATATTTGTCACAGCGTGGCGGGAATTCCTCCCCCTCCACTGGTTGGTTTCTGCTACTTGTTGTAGTTGATTTATACTATGTGAATACTATGTGAAAAGCATCAACATTGTGATATGGTTCTCACAGTGGGGGTGGGGATTTTCACCCTCCGCTGGTTAGTTTCTGCTGCTTTTTTGTCGTTGATTGTATGTTATGTGAATATTATGTGGAAAGCATCACAATTGTGATATGTCTCTCACAGGGGTAAAAGTTCTCCCCCTCCGCTGGTTGATTTCTGCTACGTTTTGTCTTTGATTGTATGTTATGTGAATATTATGTGAAAAACCTCAAAATTGTGATATGTTTCTCACAGGAGGGGGGGGGGGAATTTCACACCCCCCCCCCTTCCACTGGTTGTTTTATGTTACCTTTTGTCGTTGAGTGTATGTTATGTGAAAAGCATCAACATTGTGATATGTTTCTCATAGGGGGGAGGGAATTACCCCCCCCCCCCATCCACTGTTTGGTTTCTGCTACTAGTTGTCGTTCATTTAATGTTAATACATGTATGTGAATATTATGTGACAAGCATCACAATTGTGATAAGTTTCTCACAGGGGGGAACGCCCTCTACACTGGTTATTTTCTGCTATTTTTTGTCGTTGATTGTATGTTATGTGAAAAGCATCAACATTGTGATATGTTTCTCACAGGGGGGGGGGGGATTTCTCTCCCTCCACTGGTTGGTTTCTGCAACTTGTTGTCGTTGATTGCATGTTATGTGAAAAGCATCAAAATTGTGATATGTTTTATTCATAGGAGTGGAGATTTCCCGCCCCCCCCCCACCCCCCCCCCCCCCCACAACTGGGTGTCTGCTACTTGTTGTCGTTGATTGTATGTTATGTGAATAGTATTATGACAAGCATCAAAATTGTGTTATGTTTATCACAGGGTGGGGGGAATTTGCCCCCTTCCACTGGTTGGTTTCTGATACTTTTTGTCTCTGATTGTATGTTATGTGAATATTATGTGAAAATCATCAAAATAGTGATTTGTTTATCACTTATGTTTCTCACAGGGGGTGAAATTTCCCTCCTCCTCTGGTTGGCTTCTGCTAATTTTTGTCGTTGATTTTATGTTATGTGAATATTTTGTTAAAAGCATCAAACTGGTAAATAAATGTTTCTCACATTGGGTGAAATTAACCCACCCCCTTCCCCTGGTTGGGTTCTGCTACTTGTTGTCGATGATTGTATGTTATGTGAATATTTTGTGAAAAGCATCAAACTGGTAATATGTTTCTCACATTGGGGGAAATTACCCCCCCCCCTCCCCTCCGCTGGTTGGTTTATGCTACTTGTTGTCGTTGAGTGTATGTTATGAGAATATTATATGAAAAACATCAACATTGAGATATGTTTCTCGCAGGGGTGGGGTGGGGAATTTCCCACCTTCACTGTTTCGTTCCTGCACTTTATGTCGTTGATTATATGTTATCTGAATATTATGTGAACATCATCCAATTTGTGATATGTTTCTCACAGGGGGGAAGGGGGATTTCTTCCCTCCGCTGGTTGGTTTCTTATACTTTTTGTCGTTAATTATATGTTATCTGAATATTATGTGAAAAGCATCAAATTTGTGATATGTTTCTCACAGGGGGGGGGGGGGGGGGGGGTGGGGGATGGGGGTGGTGAATTTCCCCCCTCCGCTGGCTGGTTTCTGCTACATTGTTGTCGTTGATTGTATGTTATGTGAATATTATGTGACAAGCATCAACATTATGATATATTTCTCACAGGGCGGGAAATTTCCCACCTCCGCTGGTTAGTTTCTGCTACTTTTTGTCGTTGATTGTATGTTATGTGAAAAGCATCAAAATTGTGATATGCTTCTCATAGGGGGGGGGGAATTCCCCCCCCCCCCCCTCCACTGGTTGGTGTCTGCTACATTTTTGTCGTTGATTGTATGTTATGTGAATATTATGTGACAAGCACCAACATTGTGATACGTTTCTCACAGGGCGGGCCCCCCCCCCCCCCCCCCCCCCCCTCACCGCCCTGGTTGGTTTCTGCTACTTGTTGTTGTTGATTGTAAATTATGTGAAAAGCATCAACATTGTGATATGTTTCTCATACGGAAATTTCCCTTCTCCACTTGATTGTATACTATGTGAATATTATGTGGAAAGCATCACAATTGTGATATTTTTCTCACAGGGGGGGGGGGGAGTTTCTCACTGGGGGGGGGGGCAAGAATTACCCTCTGCTGGTTGGTTTTCTGCTACTTTTTGTTGTTGAATTGTATATTATGAAACGCATAAACAATTGTGATATGTTTCTCACAGGTGGGGAAATCACCCCCCCCCCTCCAGTGGTTGGTTTCTGCTACTTTTTGTCTTCGATTGTATGTTATGTGAATATTATGTGAAAATTATCAAAATAGTGATTTGTTTCTCACATATGTTTTTCACATGGGGGGAAATTCCCCCCCCCCCCCCCCACCATCCTCTGCTTGGCTTCTGCTACTTTTTGTCGTAGAGTGTATGTTATGTGAATATTATTTCTCACCGGAGGGGAAATTTCGCCCCATCCGCTTTTAGGTTTCTGCTACTTTTTGTCGTTGATTGTATGTTATGTGAATATTATGTGAAAAGCATTAAAATTGTGATATGTTTCTCATCACAGGGGTGGAAATTTCCCCCCTCCGCTGGATTTGTTCTGCTACTTTTTGTCGTTGATTGTATGTTATGTGAATATTATGTGAAAAGCATTAATATTGTGACATGTTTCTCACAGAGGGGGAAATGCCCCCCCCCCCCCCAATCTTCGGGTTGGTTTCTGCTACTTTTTGTCGTTGATTGTATGTATATCATTTGAACATTTGATATTTCGTTCTTGTACATTATATATAGACCCATATTAATATATTTATTAAATTAAATGATTTTCCTATTCAATTGTTTTTCTTTCAATTGTGTACGTTATCCCGAATGCTTGAAGATGGATTGGTTGAGGGGGTGGGGGGGTAGAATTACCCCCTCCTTATATCCAAAATAGTAGTTTTTGTGTTGATAAAATCACTACATATGGGTGGAAATCTCCACCCGAGGGGTCCAGAAATGGAACAAATACAGCTTTAAAAAATGCAAATCTGCCTTATTAGTATAATTTCCAATTTTGGAATAAAGCCAATTCAATGCATATGTCTGCATTCAGTCGCCACTGATCTAGAACTACTTCGTTATGTATTCACGTAGAATCCGTGACATTAATCGTGTATACTTCCGGCCCTCTGTCGCCAAGTAACGACACAGTGTTAATCGTTGATTTGAAACATAAGCGGTAATCCTGTATTACGCACATGGACGTGTAGTATATAACCGCATTATATAATATACGCGTAATATTTATACAAACTATTTCTTAACTGGCGAACCGATATGCAGTCGCGGAACTGACGGCACAACCAAACGGTATGTACTAAACATACTATCTTAAATGAGTGATTAGTTAATCTGCTACTGACATGTTTACAATTATTTTTTTTCAAAAATGTATTAACGAGATTAATAGTTTCTTTGCGTGGGTGATATATAAACGAGGCTGTGCCGAGTTATTATCAAACCATCAACAAGTTTAATACATAGAACCTGGATTTTGTATCAGTTTTCAGTTGATTGAATATGATATTTGCTGTACAAGTTTACTGATTGCATAACATTTGAGGCTATACCGAGTTGCTTATGAAATCAATGAGCGTGTTTAATACATGTCATTTTAAATCAATACACATATCAGAGTGTATTTACTTCACATGCATATTACATATTGTGTTATAAATGAAAGCTCTACTAGTACAGATCATCTAGACCGTTTTCGACAATGGTCTCATTCACATAAACGCTTGTGTAACTTTATACATTGTTTTAAAAGTACATGCCCACTCAGTAGGCACAACATGTTATTAATATGAATTAAATAAGTGTATAATTGTGTCACTATTCCACCAGTTCTAAAAATTACGAGTAACCACTATACATATATAATCATTTAGTAATGTTCAGTTTACTGATAGTGACGCGCGGTGGTATCAGGCTTGGAATACAGTCAAACTTGCACATGCGACCACGTGCATTAAGCTACTTTTGTCTTTTGCGACCACTTTATATTCCCACTGACCATTTGGGCTATATAATGACTGTGTATTCAGTGACTTTTCCTTAACGCGACCAGCGGCCAAATATTGTGTATGGTCATTTGTATTAAACGACCACTAATTGACAGGATGCCACTTTATCCAGGTTAAATTAGCCTCAAGCGTGTGACAAACAAAGGAAACAAATCCCCTGTCACTGTCAAAGTGTGAATGTTGCATTGTTTATGATTATTGACCTGACACCTCGTTCTGATTAGCTAGTTTCCTTAGAGCGAGTTCGGGTTCGGAATATAGTTAACTATAGTAGATGCATTGCGCATGTCTAGTAGTGAATTACCATGTAAATTTCCCGCTCTCTAGAATTTTTTACCTATTCGTCGCCATCTTGAAACAGGATGAACAGGCGTCTTTTGGCTAGACGAACTATATTAGATGTATGACATCAGTCTGGTCGAACCAGTCTGCGTTCGCGGTTGTTTATGTGAACTATAGTTCAACTATAGTAACCATAGTTTAAGCTCGAAATTGCTCTTAGTGATTATTAAATGGGGAATTGTCACAATGCCGAGACAGTTAAATTTGTTTGAATGTGGAACACATTGCTAGCTATCCAGCGAATCGATGTAGACAGCGTATCAAATATGTTAGGATTCGAACGACTGCGAAACACGACTTTGGTGAAAAAGTAATACTTATCCATCCACTTTATGCGATGGTATGGCCACATGTCCTGTGAAATTGGAATCACTTTAAATGCGTCCTTGATATCCAGTTTGCATAACGTGCTGCCTCTACCATGTTGTTTGATACATCTGATAGCAGTGTCACTTGTCACGTAATGTAATGATAACTCGGTATTGTCTATTAGTTCTTTGAGTGGTGTATTATCTGGATCATTATGCGGTGCCGACAGGTCGACAATCAAACGTTTTTTCTTGGAATATTTACCTTCCACAATGCCCACTGGATTGATTATTCTACAATGTTCTTCATAAGTAGCGGCGATACCGATTCAACCAAAGGAAATGATTCCACTGCAACGGCATACCGAGTCTTGGCTCCCATGTTTGCCGACAGCGGCGCAGATTGCATTGCAGAATCCAGGTTAAAGCATCTCAGTCCGTAACATTTATGGACGATAATGGCGTTGGTTGGTCGGGCGGTGTTCGCTGTCCCTCCATTGATTTAACTTTTTCTGTCGGTTTGACCATATCCGCTTGGAGATTCGTCATGGTCGACGTCAAACCCTGTACTGCCTTTTGGAGTTGACCATCGTTTCATGTGCTATCATATGTTACCCTTAATTTGTAGAGTGCCACTAGATCCTTTTTACATGCCTTATTAGGAATGTTTATGCCTGATATGGTTAACTCCTGTTTAAGGTTTTGTACTGTCCATCTGTCTGGATCATCAATCGTCTATGGTGCATTCAATTGCGTAATGTTGTAAAATAGAACGTATGTACTCCAGATGAATCACAACGGCTGTAAGTCCATTTTATTATACTTCAATGGCACTATCGTGGTAAAGATGATTACGACGCAGAAAATGATGATGATGGCTAACTGAAAAAAAATACTAGTAATAAGCAGCAACGCACGTTAGCGCTTTTGCTCGCGAAACTATACTGACATAGTAACCACACATCACAGTAGCCGACAAATATGTACATTCAAATATTACTAGTATAAATGTTTTTAGTTTAAAATCAAAGATAATTTACCCAGAAAAAACTGATCTCATAGAGAACAATGATATAGTATTTTGTTCCGAAACAAAACTAGATATTCATGATGTAATTAATATTGATACACATACTGTTCTATCAAAACTTAGATCTCGAGAAACCCGTAGAAAATCTGGTGGTTTGGCTATCATTGTAACTAATACGCTACTCAAATATTGTACATCTATTGATTCACAATGCGGATATATTCAGTGGTTTAACATTGACAAAACTGTTTTTAATAGCTCGGAATATGTCATACTTGCAAATATATATGTAATAACATATGTGACTCACCATATTTTGAAAATGATGAATTTGCATTGTTTTCAGACGGAATTACGAATAAGGCCAGAGATAACATACATGTTTTCTTAATTGATGATTTTAACGCCAGAGTTGGTAGCCTTGATGAATTCGTTATACTTGACAATGTAATTGTTGAAGGATTACACATCGATATCGACTTTGACAAACGAACATCAAAAGACAAAGTAATAAACCGAACTGGTAGAAACCTTATTAGCATTTGTAGGGAAACCAACCTTTAATAACAAATGGAATAGTAGGAGCCGACATTTTACATGTAAGAATGCATCCGTTGTCGACTTTTTAATATGCTCTCATGAAACAATGAAGTTAATATAAATATTTGAAATTTTCTTCATTATATTCTGATGCCCATAGTGCAATTACCGTTAGCTTCAAAACCGTAGATGCTCCTGGAGAGGTAACCAAAAAAGCACACTATAAAACCTAAATGGAATGAGGAAAATAAAAATAATTGTAAGGAGAATATTGATATAGCGGTTGTTAATGACTTACTACAGAATATCCACAATGTTGGTAATATAACTACAGAAGATGAAATAAATACATTAGTTAACGCAATCGGAACGACATTCAGCTATTCAGCCAAACAAGCATTCGGATCTTACACTGTTGCATTCAAACATTGTTGTAACAAAATGAAACCTTGGTTTCGTAATGAATGTAAAATTGCTCGCAGACACTACCATTTAGCTAAACGGATATTTCATACACAACGTAATGACGAAAATGAAGCATCATTACTAATAGCAAGCAAACGCTATAAAAACATTATTAATACAAGTGTTAACTCAAATAGAAATAAACATAAACATGAGATAAGACGAATGCCCAAGTCACACCCAAATTTCTTTGGAAATATGTAAACAGTTTTAACAAACAAGACACTGATCCTGATATTGACATTGATACATTATATACATACTTCAGGGATTTAAACGCTGAGGAGCGTTTTGAAGAACCTAATTTAGATACACACATAAATTTAAATGACATAGATGAAATTTTGAATAGAGAAATTTGAGATGAAGAAATATTAAAGGCAATAAAACAGCAAAAAAGTAATAAAGCATCTTCGTCAGATAATATTTTTAACGAATGTATTAAACATTCCCAAGAAATTATGCTACCAGTATATACCAAGCTATTTAATATAATTCTAAACTCTAGTATTTTACCTGACTTGTGGTTACTAGGTACCATACAACCAATATATAAAAATAAAGTTGAATAGTTTACCACAGAATTACCGACCTATTACAATATTAGTTGCTTTGGAAAAATGTTTACCTCCCGACTTGATATTCGTTTAACACAATTTGTGGAGTGTAACATATTATCAGAGACACAAGCTATAGACATATGTATTCAACAACAGTCAACATCTTTGTTTTGCACCTGCTTTTCGAATACTTAAAACATAGACAAAAGAAACTGCTATGTACCTTTGATGACTTTGAAAAAGCTTTCGATAAAGTTTGGCGGCCAGGTCTTTGGCATAAACTAATACAATATGGTGTAAACGGTAAGTTCATGAATATAATATATAACATGTATAATGATATTAAATCGTGTGTTTCATATAATGATAAAACAACCTCACTTGTTTGTATGTAATAATGTAGTAAGACAAGGAGAAAATGTATCACCATTATTATTTTCATTATACCTAATTATATTAATCGACATTGAGACAACTCTCGCGCAAGAAAATACAGGTACTGACATTTTTTTAAATAACTAGATACATTTTTAAAATTCATTGTAATTCTTTATGCAGACGGTAGTATTCTCCTTGCAGATTCTGCTGAAAGCTTACACAATTTGTTGTTCATGTCATGACTGTTGTGCATAATGGAAGCTCAAAGTTAATGCCACAAAAACAAAAATTGTTATATTTGGAAGTAGAACAAATATAAATTATAGTTTCAAATATAATGACACAGAAATTGAAATATTAAAACAGTTTAAATATCTTGGTTTGACTTTCAGCAGAAACGGTAATTTTGCAGGTACCAGAACGTATATATGTGCAGAAGCTAGGAAAGCATTACACGCATTATATACAAACGTAATAATACTTAATATCCAGTTGATTGTCAGATTAAATTGTTTGACCAGACTGTCATGCCTATTTTATTGTATGGTTGTGAAGTATGAGGTTTTGAAGAGTTGTCTATACTTGAAAAAGTACATAGTGATTTTCTAAAATATATTTTACATGTAAAGAAATCTACACCGCATGCCATGATATATGGTGAACTGGGGAGGTTTCCCATTGATATTCTAGTTAAAACAATAATGGCTAAATACTGTGCTAGCATAACCCAACAATACAAAAATTAATTCACGAACATGCTGCACAATATAATATCAGAGGATTTTATCTTAAACGATAAGAATTAAAAACGGTTGAATAAGGTTTAATCAATATTTGAAGAAACCTGTTTAACTCATTTAACCCTGGCTACAAATAGCCAGTTCACCCCTAGATATAACTGTTAAGCCATCCCCTAGCTACTGCAGTGGGCTTATCAGCTCTGACTCCCTGGGAATATTTGATGCAATTCCAAAATAGCATTATCAGGCAATGGGTGTCTTACATTAACTGGCTAAAATCGTGTTATATATTATCCAATACATCTGAAAATTTATATGTATATTCATCCATTATTTATCTAACCAATGATGTAATTTGTATTATAAACGTCCCTTGTGCCACTATGCAGAAAATTATCAAATAGACATAATAATAAAACAATCTGTATTTATTGAATGAACCTACATGTATGTACATCAAATCATTTGACAAAACAAGGCTTATTTCATTTATGACCAGCGTATATCCTGATCAGCCTGCACATTGATGGTGACTGCCAGAAATGCGAACAATGTAGATCCTGATTAGGCGGTGTGGATGCACTGGCCTGTATGGTTATTCACTGATTGCAAAGGTAATAAGTCCGGTTTTATCAGATCATAGCTCAGTTGGTTTCACATTATGGTGGTTGATATAACATTTTTTGCGGTATATTTGGTTTATTGTTAATTTCTATAGTATGTACAATAAGCACGGAAACAATAAAATTGTAGATTCTCATTAATTTATTTTTGCAAACGTGTGGTGGGTGTGAAATTTTATTTTTTAATTATTTTCTTGAAAATTAGTACAAATTATTATACAAATAGAATGATGCCTCGATTTTTTTTGAAAATTTATACAAACAGAAATAATTTAGCAGTTTATTTTAGGGGCATGTGTGGATGAGAATCTGCAAACTTATTGTATCCGGCCTTGTTATCTACATGTACATGCACCATAACTTCATGCTCATGCAGGTGGGGTAATAATTTGCGTCACTTACAGGTCCTAAACGTCACAGTGAGTCTCGAGACATTGTTGAATCTTCATACAATCCGAAATTTAAATCCTTACCGTACTTTCATAGAATTAACTTCACATTTCACACAAAACAAACTTCACATTTTTCACAGTAATGAATTACATTTTTCACAGACATGAATTTCACATTTTTCACAGAAATAAATTCATTTTTTAGAAATGAATTTCACCTTTTTCACACAAATTATTTCACACAGGACGAACTTCACATTTTTCACAGAAACGAATTTCACATTTTTCACACAAATTGAATTTATTTTTCAGAAATATTTCACCTTTTTCACAAATGAAAATTTCACATTACACATAATTTGCTTATATTTATCCATGATCATGATATACAAATGTAGTTTCTTTACACTTTATTTGCACATCATCATGATCATTGTAAACCTACGGAAGCCGATAGGTGTCACCTAGAATTGTTTGATATGTTGTTAAGTTATAACGACTTATTATGTCGTTATACCGACATAGTAAGAAGCCGTTGTAACGACATAGCTAAGTCGTTATAACGACATATACAAACATTCTAGGTGACACCTATCGGCTTCCATATAAACCCGTCAACAGTGCAATCTCCACTAATGTATCAACTGCTTTCAGACAGGGGTAGGTAGTGTTTGTAGTTAGTGTTTCAACAGATCACGATGCCACGGCTGAAAGCAGTCGACACACAAGTGGACATTGCACTGTTGGCAGGCGTTGACAAACCTCGCGTCTCCTCTTTTTCTTGCTGCATTGTCGGCAAAAAAACGACCTTTCCTTTTCGGCTCTCTTTGGAAAATGTCCCGCACCGATTGTAGCAGCGCTGCCCGTTCATTCTCAATATATTCTCCGATCAACTGTTTTGACAGAGCCATTCGAAATTCCACCATGGTCAGTAGTTTGTTGCGTCCGGTTTTTATTTGTTTCTGGTGGTTGGCCGACTCCTTCATCAAAATAAAGCCATTTGTGATAGCAACATCGAATAAAAACCAGAAAATGTACTGCCACCATTTCCCGGATGTCCTATATGTACTGTATTCCGTGCGCAGCTGGTCCACATGATCCACACCATTCATATTATTATTGTATTCGGGAATGATGGACGGGGCTCTCACTTGTCGCAACTCGCCATTCTTTGATTTCCGCGTCACCACGCTGTCCAGAGTTGCGGGATTTTCAGCCGTAGACATGCAGTGGACGGGTTTCTTGTCCTTCCGTAAACAGGCAGTCAACTCTTCCTTTTGTGCCGTGTTGAACTGTCCTTGCTCTTTAACTTATTTTGGCTTCATCATTTGGGCTGGGAATCCCTTCCGATTGGCTCTCACTGTACCGCGGGCATACGTTTTGTTGTCTAGAAGGGTCTGAAGCAGATCAGGGCTGGTGAAGTAGTTGTCAATGTTCACGATGTGTCGCTGTCCCCAAATTTTCTCCGTCATGTCCTTCACCACCCTGGAAGAAAGTCCAACCTCACGCGCGCCATTTTCTTTCCCAGTGTACACTTGAAATTCGTTGGTATATCCATTTGTAGGGTCACCCCTCATCAACACCTTGATACCATACTTGGTGGGCTTGGCTGGTAGGTACTGTCGAAATGCGAGCCGGCCACGGAATTTGACCATTGCTTCATCGATACTGATATTTTGATGTGGGTTGTAATTTCGGAGGCAGCGGTCCAGAACTTCTTGTAGTACAGGCCGGAAGTGGTGGAGCTTATCGTGACCAGGCTGACCTCTTGCTGGGTTCTTCGTGCGATCACTGGTGTGCATGTATTGTGATATCTTGTCGAAGCGGTCTCTCGTCATGACTCTCCTGATGTTCAGATTTCCGAAGAGGGCATCTGTCGACCAGTACATTGCCGTTTGTGGAAGCTGAAATGCAAATGAACAATGAACTATAACTTTCCTATTGGCATATGATATGTGGCTGCGACTCGAGGAACTGATTCATTTGTTGCGACCAGTGTCGAGCCCCGGGCCGGAGCACATTTGTCTCACCCTGTGACACAAATAAGCCATTTTCTCGCTTTGTTTTATTAGGTACGTCAAATTGTATCATCACCATTTGCATGTAACTGACATCAACTCACCTGCAAAATGCTCATGAACACCCTGATACCGAGCCAAGCTTTCATTTCCTCTTCAACGACTGGCCGCCAGATGGGATCAGGCTTTTCCGTCTGTCGCTGTATGGCATAGAGGTTTGTTTGAGCACACAGCATCTCAATCAGGAAGACGGGAAAAAACAACTCCAAAAAGTCCCATTCTGTAGCATCTGGTGCCAGGTCAATTGTCGATCCTGGTTTCGGGCCAGACAATGTTGTCTTCGGAATAGGTGCCCTCCCGTTTAGGACCCAACGATTGCTGGTATTCGCGACAGGCTGTTCGTCATCACTTTCCATTCCTCCATCACTTTCACTATGATCACTTTCACTTTCACCTCCATTATTTATGCTTACGTCAGTCAATGAAGCATTATCGCCATCTTCTTCAGTAATCATAGACACTACTTGAGTCAGATCTAGTTGCCGATTTGCCATTTGGACACAATTAATTGCCTATTTCAAATGTAAATTTCAATGCTATCCTGTATTGTAAACAGATTCAGATTTTTACCACGTGGGAATCGATCATTCTTTGTCATATGTAACAAGAAAATATGATTGGCTGAATTTGCCTGGATTTCTACATATCTATTGAAAATGACGAATAGCAAACGACGTCATAACTCGTCGCTCGGGATACAATGCTAGCTTTATCGAGCCGTCAATTCTCGTCGCTCGGGATAGGGGTAAGATAAACTACAGCGAGTTAACTCGTCGTGCGGGACACGAGAGTAGATAAGGCCGACGCCTTATCTCGTCGTTAGGGGCGAATGAGTTAAAACACTGTGGGAGAAAAACACCACTGTGTACTTCCAACCAGCATAGTTGTTACTGACAAGACTAGTGTCTGTGAAAACAGAATTTCTTAATGTGTTTAGAATCATAATGTTCATATTCATTTGTATTGCAACTGCAACCGCTGAACATACATGTAGGGTACTTAACTGTAACACGAGCAGTCTCTACTAATTAGTGTGCATGTAAAAATAATAATATTACTATTATTATTATTATTTGTATATCAATTTATGTTTATTACTTATTTGATTATTCAGCTGGAACAACAAAGAAATGAGGAATCTGACGTAATCCTGGCAGCATCAACCTCAACATGACGTCCGCTCGGATGACCAGAATGATTCCATTTGCGTCTTTATTTGCTCTCAACACATGGTACTTTATCTCTGGTACGTTAATTTCAGGAATTGTATTGCTAATTAAAAAGTAAATGTCTCTTATATGTAATATCTGGAACATATCTAACTTAATACATGTACATGTATACCTTATATTACAGTTTAAACCTAGTGTGACTACATATTGCATGTTACATGTAACACAGACGTCAAGACGACCAGGTAATTGTCACGTGCTGTTGTCCATGTATATTCAGGTATGGAATATATCAATTAGTGATTAGAAACAACACAATTTATTCCACAACTGTCAGCTTCACGAAACGTGTCAAGTACATGTAAATGTTACGGCTATATCCACGATGCAACAACAGTATACTTTCGACACGTTTGGATCTTAGCAACATGTAAGTGATTGCGCCTTCCTATTATTACTAGCAATAGTGAAAATAACTTTATGCGCCCATAGCAACAATGGGATTCTCACACTTTCTCTGTATCTGGGACTAAAGATGAAATAAATAGTGTATGTATGGTCCCTGTTCGGATACAGTGCGAAATAAACAACACGATTATGACTAATACTCATTTTTGAATGTGATTGCCATATCGGCATCACTCACAATACGCTAAATTTTAATTTAGACAGGGTTTATTTCGGACAGACGTTGTGACGGTTGTACTGTTTCAGAAACGTTGACAAGTTGCCCTTTGACATGTATTGACACGTGATCGCGGAAGTGAACTTGCGCATGCGAAATTAGTCTATAGGGATATCCTCAGAATACACGATGGAATTCCATAATGAAACCCGATATTTAAGCCACTTTTCGACATTGACAAGTACAGATGGCAGTAAATAAAAATGTATTATTTGTCAATTTCAAGAAATAAATGCATATGACGTGTTTTCCTATATGAATTGTATGGGCTTTGAACTGGACCACTAATCTTACCCAATAGGTCTAACAGATATACATATGTGAATGAAACACACATATTTTGGCCAATTAATGATCGATTTAATTGGAAACGGTCTTATTACGGGGTAAACACATTCCTCTATATGTCTGTTTAAATAATGTGTGCATTTATTTTGTAAATTGTGTATATGGTGACACATTATAATCGTTGAGACCGGTTCTTGGGGTCTTAGCAGGCCGGTACACTACATCGCACAACTCTCAATATCTATTAGATTTATTTCATAAACATATCATCCTACATTGAAGCTGTACTGACTGTCAAACACGTTAGTTTTCTTAAACATAGTTTTCTTAAACCCTGGTTTGGGAAAGTATTGTGCACTTGGTGGCAGAAACCACCGTTTAAACTCTCAATCTAGGGTTTCTGATAGCTTAAATCATGGTTTGAGCTCAAACGCTAGTTTAGGCTCGCCAAATGCACAATAATTCACTAAACCCCAGTTTCAGAGCCTAAACCATGGTTTAGGCTCCCAAACCACAATTTCAGCGATTATTGTGCATTTGGCCAGAAATTGCCTTTTTGAGATTGTAAACCAATAAAAAGGCTAAACCCTAGTTTGGACCCAAACCATAGTTTAAGAAAATAAAATTCCAATCGTGATCCCAAACGATAGTTTTCTTAAGCCCTGCTTTGGGCAATTATTGTGCACTTGGCGACAGAAACCACCGATTAGACTCTCAAACTAGAGTTTATGATAGCTTAAACCACGGTTTGATCTTAAACCAGGGTTTAGGCTCAATGCATGGTTTTCATTAAATAAATTCCTTCCCGCTGGAATCGTAGTTATCATTGGCCGGATAATTTAGAAAGTCTGGTTTTCATTAGCTGACTCGTTTTCGCGCGTCTGCAACAACAAGTGAATGCTGAAATGGTGGCACAAATTAACACATTATATTTTAATACTTGCAAAAATAATGTTGTCTTATCATTTAATATAAGACGAACGTGAACATGTTTTCTTACTCTCTTGCCTGTCATAATCAGCATATTTTCCCAGTTTGTGAACAGTTGCTGCATAATATAGGTGCGAAACTTTGACGTCAGTTAAGAAGAACGACATTAGAACATATGTTTCCAGTGTATACCCTACTCATAATAATTATTGGACTTTTACATTCAGCAGATTGTTACTAATAAACATAGCAAATGTTGTATTGACTCAACGACCACCAGCGTATGGCCTGATCAGACAGCCGGGAAGCGCAGTGTGATATTGGGCTATACTGGTGGGCAATATCATAAGGCTCTTGCTGTATAATCACCAATTGACAATAAACATTCGGGTATCACACGTTGGTGCAAACAATGGATTAAATTGTCATAAATGCAGTAATTATCAATCCACGCTGATCAGAATATCGACAAACCATAGATCAGTATAGTCCCTGTTCAGCTTGCATATTCCCACAGGCTGCTGAGAATATCACTTAATTGTAGACCAGTGTAGTGCCTGATCAATATGCTCATCAACTTTGGACGACCAGACTATCGATAATATGTACAACAGTGTAGTCCCTGAGCCGCCGGCATATCTAGCTAGGTTGACCATACTATCAGAAATATATACACCAGTGTAGTCCCTGATCAGGCCTCATACCTAGCTAGGCTGATCAGGCTAGCGACACTATGTATAATAGAGTAGTTCCTGATCGGGCGGCACATCTAACACTTTTGATCAGGTTCCCGACAGTATGTATATCAGTGTAGTCCCTGATCAGATGGCACATCTAGTTAGGTTGATCAGGCTACCGACACTATGTGCATCAGTGTAGTCCCTGATCAGGCGGCATAGCTAGCTAGGTTGATCAGGCTAGCGACACTATGTATAATAGTGTAGTTCCTGATCAGGCGGCACATCTAGCAATTTTGATCAGGTTACCGACAGTATGTATATCAGTGTAGTCCCTGATAATGCGGCATATCTAGCACCTTTGATCGTGTTACCAACACTATGCATATCAGTGTAGTCCCTGATCAGATGGCACATCTAGTTAGGTTGATCAGGCTACCGACACTATGTGCATCCGTGTAGTTCCTGATCAGGCGGCATATATGGCTAGGTTTATCAGTCTACCGACACTATGTGCATCAGTGTAGTCCCTGACCAGGCTGCATATATAGCTAGGTTGATCAGACTACCGACACTATGTATACCAATGGGTGTCCGGACAAAACACCCTCGGACATAACCCCCTTCGTGTGAAAATGACAACGTGGACAAATCCCCCTTCATGATTTTGACAGGGTGGATAAAACCCCCTTCATGATTTTCACAGGGTGGAAATAAAAACCTTTCATTTGAATGAATATTTGCAAAAATGTTTGAATATATATAATTTTTACAATGAACAACATTTCATGTCTGTCAATTATTTAATTTTAAACCAAGTGTGTGGCTTTAATTCTCTCAACAATTAGCACCTATTAATGGACACTTTTATGCTTGCCAGTAATTGATGCTAATTATTGGTGAGTGATCATATTGTTATTTACAATTATATATACACGCATTCATTAAGTGTAATGTACACGAGTAGGACTGGTTAATGATGTGTAATGGTACAGTGTGTTATATTGGAAAATATTATAACTCAAATTAGTAGTGCTGGTTGTTGATATGTGCTGATATTAGTGTTTGATAGTTGAAATGTGCTCTAAGTATTAGTCTGCTATCGGACATTATGTGTTGGAATACATTTGCTTTATTCATCCCGGGAATTAATGAAGGGGGTTTTGTCCACCCCGTACAATGATGAAGGGGAATATGTCCACCCTGTCAAAACCATGAAGGGGGTTTTGTCCACCCTGTCAAAATCATGAAGGGGGTTTTGTCCATGTTGTCATTTTCACACGGAGGGGGTTATGTCCAAGGGGGTTTTGTCCATATCTAAGTAGGTTGACCAGACAACCGACACCATGTAATACAGCGGCAATATACACTGTCCAATTGCCACCATGTGTCCATTAATTGGTGCTAATTGTAGACAGACATGAAAGGGTTGTAAAATGATTATGTTGTTCATTGTAAAAATCATATATATCAAACAATGTTTGCAAATATTCATTCAAATGAAGGGAGTTTTGTCCGGATACCACTGCAGCACATGCACTAATAGTTCCTGATCACTAGTAGTCCCTGATCAGCTGTGTCTTATTATACTACCGACAATATGTACATCAGTTTACTCCTTAATCAGTCTGGATATAATTTTTATGGCGATATTTTGCAAAAATTATGCTCGGTTTGTAATTAGAGTTTTCAACTAGCTGAATAAGATAATGCAAATATTATGCTCTGTCGATATGCTATGAGACTTCACAAGTTACATTTGTTGGCGGTCAGCAAAATGTGTTACCAGATGCTTAATTACTCTCTGCAGCAAACCAGAAGAAGATCATTAAAATGATGCTCGGTTTGTAAGATTTGAGACTTCACAAAGAAAATAGTTGTCAGCCGGTGTAGCATTAAATGTTGACCCTCGTTGAAAACTGACACACCGGGTCACTTGTCAACGTTGAGAACTGACCCAGCGTCACTTTTCAACTGATTTTTCTCCCATATTTCAGTCGTTGACAATTTTGATCAGATCCCGGGTCATTTTGTTCGTCTAAACATCTGACTAGTGCTAGATCATTATTATAGTGACACATTATGGAACTATATGGGAAATGGTACTAAACTATGGGATTTATTATCTATTGCACTATGTGTGCATGCATGCGTACGTGCGTGAGAAGTACTATATGCAGCATGCTGGGAACTGAAAATGTCGATAGTTGATGCTCTTTCAATGTTGTTCAATATGAGGCACCAAGGTTAACAATGGGCGTGGCCCGGGGGGGGGGGGTCTAAATTGCTTGTTTTATATGCCAAATCGAAGATCTTTATGTCTACATCACTATGTCATCATTTTTATTAAAGGCAAGTTGTTTCGTCATCCAAGATGACTGCCGAAATGTCAAAAGGTCATCAATTTATCATATTTGTAAACAACTTCTCGCAATCTGCTTCATCGATAGTCTCCATACTTGTCGCACATTGTACTTAATTTGTAGTTGGGGTTATCTTTTCCGAGTGTGATCTAACAGGTAAAAAGCTTTCGTAAGGACCCATTCTATACCTGATCATCGTTTGATTCAACGATTATTGCTTCGTTAATGTGATGGAATATATACGAACACTGCCTCGTTACTATATCCTATACGGCACATGTAATGGTGAAATCGGCATATTTGTGTGTTTAAGCCATCAGCCACTTTCATCTCTTCTGGCGTTTGACACAAAGCGCAAAATGTGAAGTAGAAAATATGATATAATGTAGCTAATCACATGTAGAAAACCCAAGAGAAAGGACTCCTATCAATTTTATTACACCAAACTGCAAAATAAGTCATTTTTCTGGACAGGTTTGTGCCTGTGTTTTTAAATACATGAGACACCATTATAAATAGCCTTATTCACATAATTTCGCACTGTGTGCAACTTTTACCTGGCAAACCAAACAACAAATACAATATATACCCACTACTGTACACTTTTATTAGCTATACAATCCAGTGAAATTTAAGCAGTTAACTGAGTGTATTGTCCCTGATATCTACTCACCTATAATATGAGTAAATATGGTTTTACCTATGGGTAACGTCTACAATAGCAATAGGCTGTGCATCAGATTGAAAAGTTTACAAATCAAAATTTATTTTCAGATTGATGGGATAAATGCTCATATATCTCGTCGTTTGTATAGTCTGCTGGCTTACTGTTGATAGCACGCCATTTTTGATATCTGTCTATGATGTATTCAATACACGTGAAAGATTGCTTTAATATTTGGACAGTTCATTGACCTGAATATGTGTGATGCAATCACAACAACAATAACATGACCTTTGTCGGCCGGCATACATAATTAATGTCTCAGTTATGAATGCGATAATTTTGAGAAAAAAAATATGCTCGTTTTTTAAGATTTGAATGCTCACAAATAAATACTTTGACGGCCGACATAAATCATAAATTTTTATGAATGCGATATTTTGCAAAAATTATGGTCGGTTTGTAAGATTTAAGACTTCACAAATAAAATATATTGCTGGCTGGCATGAATAATTAATTTCTATTAACATCATGAATGCGATATTTTGCAAAGCTTATGCTCGGTTTGTAAGATTTGAGACTTCACAATAAAATATGTTGTCGGCCGTCATCAATAATACGTTTTTCATGAATTCGACTTGAAATTCAAGTTAATTCAATTTAATTATGCTATAAATTTAAATACATCTGTATTCCAATTGAATTATGCTCGGTAGGTATGATATGAGATTCAGCAAGTTAAAGTTTTTAGCCGTCAGCCAAAATAAGTACTTGTTAGGACTGCTAACTTGAAATTCAAGTTAATTCCATATGCTATAAATTCAGGTGTACATGTATTAAAATTTAACTATTTTCGCTCGCTACGATATGAGATTTCAAGTTCACAAGTTAAATTTTTTGGTGGTCAGCCTGAGCAAAAATAAGTGATTTTTAGGAATGCTAATTTTAAATTCAAGCTAAAACAATTAATTTTGCTATGAATTCAGTTAAATTTGTTGCCAGTCAGCAAAAATAAGTAATTTTTATGAATGCTAACTTGAAATTCAAGTTAATTCAGTGAATTATTCAGCTGTAAATTGAATTATGCTCGGTCGGTATGATATTCGATTTCGCAAGTTCATTGTTTTGTCGGTCAGCAAATATAAGTAATTTTTAGGAATGCTAATTTGAAATTCAATTAATTTTGCTTTAAATTCAGGTGTATTCAAATTTATTTATGCTTGGTCGGTATGATAAGAAATTTTGCAAGTTAACTTTTTTGAAATACATTACGCAAACACGTCTTATTTGGAATTAATAAATATGTGAACTACTTTCGGCAAGGGAGATAATCAATATAAATTCAAACCGTTTCTATTATTGGGGAACATAATATCATGATTAGCACACCGTTTCACTAAGCTGGGGCTACTCAGGGAATGGATCACACGGTCTATTGTTTACACTGGATTAATGGCGGCCCCCATGAGGTATCAGGTAAATCTTATTTTTCAATAATACGACTGTGGTTTCTTCCTTTTAGTGATGACTATGTTCCAGCCGTTAACACTTATTTAGCAGCATTACGTATGTAGTTAGTCTGAACATTCTGCAGATAAATTTGAATTGGACGGAATCGAGCGTTGTTTAAACTTAGTCCGGTTCATATGCACAGGTCAAAATATGAACGGAAAATGGCACTTTGTTTGACAGAAATCCGTACGCGGACGAATACAACAAACATTTTGTTATAAATATTACATATAGCGAAACAGCGGTAGCATCTACTGTTTTAATAATATGCATACATATTGTAATTAATGTTTAATAGTGATATACTTATGAATAATATACGATAGTATGGTTTATGCTCCAGCACTATGTTTTAAGGCTGTGTGATTTGCCTCAGTATAAGCTGGATTAATTAATACTTATATTCATGCGCTTCATGAGAACATCAATGCATTTAAAATATACAAATATTACTTAAAGGGGTACCGATATGATACATTTTAATAATATAAATATTGAAAATACACATTACAATCGCTAACAACATAAGTTATTGATCGAAAATAGTCACTGCATCGTGACCTATTTGACCGCATTACCTATTGCGCGGGTACCTCATCATACCCCCTGTTTACATAGGTAACTGGGAGTATAGTGAGGTACGCTCGCTAATACAATGTTTGCGTAATGAGTAATTTTTCGGCCGGGAATGCTAACTTGAAATTCAAGTTAATTCAATTAATTACCGTATGCTATAAATTCAGCTGTATTCCAATGTAGTTATGCTCGGTCGGTATGATATGATGGTGGTCAGCAAAAATAAGTAACTTTTAGGAACGCTAGCTTGAAATTCAAGTTAATTCAGTGAATTCTTCCGCTGTATTCAAATTGAATTATGCCCGTCGGAATGATATGAGATTTCGCAAGTTAAATGTTTTGCCCGTCATCAAAAGTAATTAATTTTTAGGAATGCTTACTTCAAATTCAAGTTAATTCAGTGAATTATTCAGCTGTATTCAAATTCCATTATCCTCGGTCGTTATATTATGAGATTTCGCAAGTTAATGTGTTTGCCGGTCTGCACAAATATGTAATTTTTAGGAATGCTGATATGAAATTCAATTAATTATGCTTTAAATTCAGGTGTATTCAAATTTATTTATGCTTGGTCGGTACGTTAAGAAATTGTGCAAGTTAAATTTTTTGACGGTCAGCAAAAATAACTAATTTTTAGGAATGCTAACTTCAAATTCAAGTTAATTCAATTAATTATTCTATACAATCAGCTGTATTCCGATGTATGTATGAGTGCTCGGCTCGTATGATAGGGGATTTCGCAAGTTAACATTGTTTGGTGGTCAGCAACAATAAGTTACTTTTAGGAATACTAACTTGAAATTCAAGTTAATTCAGTGAATTATTCAGCTGTATTCAAATTGAATTATGCTCGGCCGGTATGATCTGATATTTCGCAAGTGAAATGTTTTGCCCGTCAGCAAAAATAAGTAATTTTTATGAATGCTAACTTGAAATTCAAGTTAATTCAGTGAATTATTCGGCTGTATTCATATTGAATTATGCTCGGTCGTTAAGATATGAGATTGTGCTAGTTAATTTTTTTGACGGTCAGCAAAAATAAGTATTTTTTAAAAATGCTAATTTGAAATTCAATTAATTATGCTTTAAAATCATGCGTATTCAAATGTATTCATGCTTGGTCGTGATGATAATAAATTTAGCAAGTTAAATTGTGTGGGGGTCAGCAAAAATAAGTAATTTTTAGGAATGCTAACTTGAAATTCAAGTTAATTCAATTAATTATGCTATAAATTCAGCTGTACATTACGCAAACACGTCTTATTTGGAATTAATAAATCACTGAACTACTTTCGGCAAGGGAGATAATCAATATCACGCGAACTATTTTCATACGAGCCAAGCGGATTGTTCTGTTTATGATTAGGATATATAGTTTTAAGCTATCTCCTGTGATATATAATGATACATTACTTTGTTATGTTATGGGTACTAATACATGTTGTTTCAATAGCGTATCTCTGTAACGGTATTGTTGTAGATGGAGTTGCAAATAATTTAATAATTATTACGTTCAAATGGTGGCGTAATACTGATAGCACTTCTGTATAACTGTGATTGTCATAAATGGCGCAACAGTCGTGAGGTTAAGGTCGCCGACTTCAATGATTTAATTACCGATTCCCGAAAGGGTCGGGGGTTCAAACCTCGATGTGGTATAAAAAAAAATGTCTCCATATATATTATTTTTTGTGATTTTAATATTTTTTAATATTTTCACAATTTTATGATTTTAATAAATATACCTATAAATGATAGAAACTTACCAACAATTAAAGTATCTGTCTTTAAGTAATATATACACAGACAGTTTGTTACTGATGTTTTAAGTTTAAGTAATATATACACAGACAGTTTGTTACTGTTTTTTTAAGTTTGAGGTACTGTCTATACTGTCTATACCATATAATGTTTTACAGTCCCTAAAATATTTTTTTTTGGCTGTCACAATTAATTAATTTTCGGACAGCAAACATTTTTTTATGAATTTGAAATAATTATTGTCCTCCATCTGCTCACAACACTGTTCGAACTGCGCCTGTGGCTCCACGGCCAGAATTCACTGGCCGCAAACACAGTAGCCATCGGCGTCTATTTATTAAATTATTATTTTGTATTTTATTTGAATTCCGCGTGAACGCTGCATTTTGTGTCAACACCATTTACAGAAAATATTGGTGATTTTCTAAACGAATATCGGAGAAATGCGGCTATATATTTTGTCAATTTCCAACACCATTTAACGGAAAAAAATTACTGATTTTTTAAAACAATATCGGCACAACTAATACGGTGATAGCATTTTTGTCAACTTTTCAACACCATTTCCGGAAAATATTACTGATTTTCTAAAAACAATATCGGCGAAGGTGTACTGAACTACTCTTTATTTTAAATAACCAGCCGTCTAATAGATCTGTGTATAATCGAGAGTATATCGTTAATTGTCATGTTGTCTCCGACAGTGAGGTGTTGCGGCACACATCAAAACGACACGTCAATTTCAAAACATTGCCTAAGGGTCACAGCTGTGTGGTGTCATCAGATCAACACCTCGTCACACACAAATACGCATTATCGATTTTTTCCCCACACAAAGCGACGTGTATTTACAACTAGATCTGTGTAATGTGTCGGGTGTAGCCAAAGACCATACATAAATTCGTAATTAGTCACAGATGTAGCCTTAAAATATAATCGATTTCTTCAAATTACGTCCGCATGTTGACAGATATTTCAGAGCAGACGTCATCGTAATTTGCCGTTATTTATTTCCAAAATTAACCATATATTCTGTAAATGGCGTTGAAAGTTGACAATAAATTAAGACCAGATCAGTACGTTAAATCGCTATCGACGACAACTGACGATCCGATGAGAGAGTAATACCGTTTAAGCGTATCCAATGTTAAATATACATCGTTATTTTTTATGACTTTCGTAGTTTTTACCGAGAAATTCAAACCGTTTCCAATTATTGGGGAACATAATATCATGATTAGCACATCGTTTCACTAAGCGGGGGCTACTCAGGAAATGGGATCACACGGTCTATTGTTTACACTGGATTAATGGCGGCCTCCATGAGGTCTCAGGTAAATCTTATTTTTCAATAATACGACTGTGGTTTCTTCCTTTTAGTGATAACCATGTTCCAGCCGTTAACACTTATTTAGCAACATTACGTAATATGTAGTTAGTCTGAACAGTCTGCAGAGAAATCTGAATTGGACGGAATCGAGCGTTGTTTAAACTTAGTCCGGTTCATATGCACAGGTCAAAATATGAACTGAAAATGGCGCTTTGTGTGACAGAAATCCGTACGCGGACGAATAAAAAAAATATTTTGTTATAAATATCACATACAGCGAAACAGCGGTAGCATCTACTGTTTTAATAATATGCATACATATTGTAATTAATGTTTAATAGTGATATACTTATGAATAATATACGATACTATGGTTTATACTACAGCACTATGTTTTTAGGCTGTGTGATTTGCCTCAATATAAACTGGATTAATTAATACTTATATTCATGCGCTTCATGACAACATCATTACATTTAAAATATACAAATATTACTTAAAGGGGTACCGATATGATACATTTTAATAATATAAATATTGAAAATACACATTACAATCGCTTACAACATAAGTTATTGATTGAAAATAGTCACTGCATCGTGACCTATTTGACCGCATTACCTATTGCGCGGCAACCTCACCAAACCCGCTGTTTACATAGGTAACCGGGGGTTTGGTGAGGTAGGCTCGCTAATACAATGTTTGCGTAATGTATTCCAATGTATTTTTGCTCGGTCGGTATGATAGATTTCGAAAGCTGAATTTGTTGGTGGTCAGCAAAAATAAGTAACTTTTAGGAATGCTAACTTGAAATTCAAGTTTATTCAGTGAATTATTCACCTGTATTCAAATTGAATTATGCTCCGTCGGTATGACATGAGATTTCGCAAGTTAAAGTGTTTGCCCGTCATCAAAAATAAGTACTTTTTATGAACGCTAACTTGAAATTCAAGATAATTCTCTTATCAGGCGAATTGCAATTTATGGAGCGCAGGATTGCAATTAGCGTTCCCATTAATTGCAATTGG